>JAQQSK010012544.1:0-11832 GCA_028658325.1 Potorous gilbertii | reverse complement strand
AAAAAAAAGAAAAGAAAATCAAAATCAGACTGAAACTCAAGTCTCTCAATTCCCAGCTCATAAAACTCTCTACTATACCACCTTTTCACTGCACAGAAATTTGCTTGATCAGGGTAATCAGGTGATCAGAACAACTCCAAGAATGATTCATTAGAGGCGTAATCATGGAATGATCACTGCTCACTGGTCAGGATCTAAGCTATAAGTCTCACAAGAATGCAAGAGGATGCATTTCTTTATGAAACAGTAAAGAAGTCAAGAGAGTATGTGGGATGAACTTTCCTATACCTGTGCCAACCCACCATACAGATGCTTGCTCTCTGGCAAGATGTAGAGTTTGACAAAGCTAGAAAGGGAAAGCTTGATGTTTAAATAGTAGGGTGGATTAACCTTCACTGTTATAGTGCAGTCATAACATGTGGAGAACAAATTGGGTCTTTTTGTGTATTTTCAAATCATCCCCCCTTATCATCTTGAAGTCCCTGCCCTGGGCCAATAAATCTACCCTACCACAAGCAAAGTAAATTATACACCTTCTGCTGACCTGTAAATGCAGGAGCAAAATTCTGGGCTATTTCCATAAAGCTTCTGCCAGTGTTTCCTCTCCCTAGACTTCTGCCTCTTTGAGAAAAAGAGTAGGGCACTTGTTAGGGAAGCCAATTAACTCATCAGCTTCTATTAGCAGACTTAATGAGTGCCAGGATTTTCTGGGAAATGGTGAACCTCTCCCTGCCCTTCCCAGAAAGCCCTTCCTTTTGCCAGGAGATTGTTTAATAAGGACCACAAACAAACATGAAGAACGGAAGGTGGGTTAATTAAGCACTGTTTCCTGAATAAAGGAGCACAGTAGCTTTAAGGGGCTAATGTCGCATTGATTCTTCTTTCTTCCTTGTATTGGAGGGAGTCACATCTTAGCATGGTGCAACTGGACTCAGTTTAATACTTACCTCTTTTGAGAAGTGGTTTTGGTTTTTTTTCAGCTAATTCCTTACTTTGTATATCCTTGAATACTTTCCAGTAAGTTTTGATGTGATCATTTTGCACATGGTATGAGATTAAGATTCCTAAGACACAGTTCTGATCTTGGCCCTCCACTAAACACAGACACACACACACATATACCACCATCACCATCACCATCACCACCACCAACACCACCAGGAAAAACAGCAACAGCACCCACGAAAACCTTTATTGATTTTGAATGGCTTAGAAGACAAGGCGTAAGATAAGACCCCCATAATTTGACTCCATTTACTATCCTTTTCCTACACCTATACCTATACCTATATCTTATCTATTCCCTTTTCTTCCTAAATATAATCTATATGTCATCTAAAGAAGGTTGATCTTCATGCCCAATACATACCTCAAGGTTTCTTAGCACTGCGGCTTCGACCCTTTGCTTATGATTCCCTCCTTTTTCTTCACTCCTTTTTCTTCTTCACAAAATTCTTATCTTTTGAAAAAAGTTCATTTCAAATGCCAGTTCTTCAGTGCAATATGATTTCCCTTATTCTTCTTCTACATAAAGCCTTTCCTGATCCCAACCAGCTTGTAATGCCTCCCTCTCAAACTAACTTGTAAATGATAGAACTTTTGCATATGCCTATATAGTGATTACATGATCTTCCTTCACTAGTTTATAAGCTCCTTGAAGACAGGAACTATTTCATGTCTGTCTTTCTAGCCCCAGAACCAAGGACAATGTGTAGCAATTATCAACACTTAATAAATGCTTATTGATTGACTAATGGGTCAGAAATTATCTTTCCTTCCTCAGACTCTCTTTAGAGGTAGTACAGGATAAAGGAAAGAACAATAATTTTGAAATTGGAAAGCCTAGGCTCAAATATTGGCTCCTTTACTAACTACTTATATTATCTAGAATAAGTTATTTCAATTTTCTTCACTTGAATTATTTCACCTGTAAAATAAAGAGTTTAGACTCAATGATCTGAGTTCTCATTTAGTTCTAAATCTTATGATCTTATCTCTAGGTAACCTCACCTGCAACAGTGGCTTTTAGGCATTTATATTCTATTTTGAGATATGCTTTTTTGTCTCTATATCATAGGCTGGATTGCATTTGGGAAAATGTAAAACTTTTAAAGGAGCAAAGAAATGTTAACGTTTCTTTATGCTTCCCTTGTAAGCTGTGCTCTCTGCTTTATATTCTTTATAATCTGTGAATAGTAAATTAAGATATGATCCACTCAGGGTTTCATATTCTTAACAAGATGTTAATGCAACCACTTAAAGGCTAAAAGGTTTAAAACCTTAACACTGCACAATTATGTTTTACCTTGGAGTCTCAGGTGATTAGGGATTGGTCACCTGGTCAATACCCCTCTTCATCCCCCAACACTTACATATTCACATGGAAAGAAATGACAAAAATCTCATCAGATAGAAAAGCCTACAGATTTATCAAAGCGCTAAAGATTATATGCTCCTACCTTCTAACAGATTGTAAGTAAGCTCTTTGAGGACCTGGGTTATGCAGTGTTTATTTTTGTGACTAACAAGAGACCTTGAACATAGTAGATACTCAGTGGAAGATTGTTTTGATTGAATGTTGAAATGAAATGACATTCATTTCTTTAGAATTTTTCCTCAATTTTTACCTTGTATCATGATTTCATTAATGGATTATGATTTCTAGTAATGCAGGGACAATTCTCTGTGCACCTTTGAACAGGTCACTTTTATAAGAATACTGGATCATAGATAGGACTGTTGGTCAAAGCCTTAGATGTCATTCAATCCAAACTCCTTATTTTATTTGTGAGAAAACTGAAGAACAAAGATGTTAAGTGACTTATTCACTGAAAGCAAGTTTAACTTCTTTTGAAAACAAGAAACAACATCAAAATATGGATTACTCAAGTCTTTTCCCAACATTAATTGAGGAAAAGACAATCAATATGAACAATGCATTAAAGATCTGAAAACTCTGAAAAGGAAAGAAAAAAACTTACTTCCTTTCTCAGGGCTTCAGTTTTCTTATTAAGAAAATAAGTAGTAAATATTTGTTGAATTGAATTAACTTAAAGTATTTAAAAAGAAGCAGAGCAGATGTTTTCCTAGGTTCATTTCTGCTCTTACAATCTAAGTTGGATGATGTTCTAGCATCTTGGGTTCAAAAGGTCATTGTCATTCTAACAAACTAGAAACTAAGAATATTAATGGTACAGGAAAAAAACCACATAGGTAGAAAAGAATGAAATGACTTGCTCAAGTCTAAGCCCCTAAATAACAGAATCATGAACTAGGAGACCTCCTGTCTGCAAGGTCAATGTTCTTTAAATTTGTCTGCATGTCTTTGCCAAAGGGCAGAGGGCTTTCAAGGAGTTATCAACAAATAATAAGTGAATATCTACTCTAGAAAGAAAACAAGCATTTATTAAACACTGAATATGTGCCAGGCTCTGGGCTAAGATCCTTACAAATATTTGATCCTTACAACAACCCTGGGAGAACGTGACGTTATCATCCTCTATCAACCAGGCAATATTCACAGCACTGAGGGCAACTGGCAATGAATGTGCCAGAGCTGTTCAGAATCACAAAGTGTAACAAACTCCCCATATAGAAGTCAGAAGAAAAAACATTTATTCAGACACTAGAAAGCCAAATCCCCAAACCAGAAAATCAAATCCATCATAGTAACCAAGAAGTCAATACACATTAGCACTGCAGGGGAAAAAGCCATGCCCAAGCCTTCCCCTGTGCTGGGAAATTCCTCAAACAAACACTCCCCAGCCTAGCTGTGCCTGCTTCCTTTCCAGAGCTGACTAGCCCTGTCAACTTCCTCCCACTTCTATTCCACCCTTTATGTTCCACCCATTCAGCAATCTCCTCCCACCACATGTAACTTAGGCTTCCATATGATTTAAGCAGGTCACTTGGGCCTATTAATGAATGGGAAAGATTTTTCCATTTAAATTACCATTGCATATCCACATCTTATTGTTGAGGCAACTGAGGCAAACCTGTTTTGTGACACTCCAGGGTGTTTGAGATAAAGTTCAAATTTAGGTTTTTCTTATTTCAGGCCCATTGTCCCATCCACTGTGTGGTGGGGGCTTTGGGGGCTTTGGGTGTTGAGAGGGAGACAGAGATAGAGAGAGAGAGAGAGAGACAGAGAGACAGAGAGAGAGAGAAAGAGAGATAGAGAGGAAGGGAGGGAAGGAGGGAGAGAGAGAGAGAGAAAGAGAGAGAGAGAGAGAAAGAGAGAGAGAGAGAGAAGAGGGAGAGGGAGAGAGAAGAATAATAAAAAGGAATACCTTGCTGTAGAAAGAATGATGAATTTGGGCTCAGATGATCTGTGTTTAATCCTAATTCTACTACTTATTACATTTTCATATTTGACAAATTATTCCTACATCTCACTATCTTCACTTACAGTCATGGACTGTTTTATCTGCCTGAAAGTTGTGAGATAATCTCAAAAGAATTGTTGGTTTTCTCACACATAACAAGACTTATCAACATCAATGGCAGATCAGGACATAATCAGTGAGTCTTCTTTATAGAATGATGAACAACATATTGATTCTTTCTACTACCTCCTATCATAAACAATTGTTGGTTTCCATACCCTTTTATGTACATATGCATCCTTTAATGTATGTATATTTATATATTCAATTATTATTTTATATTCCACAATCTCTTACACTACAAGTAGACAGTAACTTGGCTGGTTGGTTGGTTACATAGGTAAGTAAGTAACTAGATGGGTAGAAAGGATAGATAGATAGATAGACAGATATATACATACATACATACACAGATAGATACATAGATACATAGATAGATGATAGAGATGTATATATTGATAGATATATAGATAGAAATATATATGAATTATAAGTCAACTAGATGGCATACTGGATATAGCACTGCACTTGGAGCCAGGAGGATGAGTTGAAATTCTGCCTCAAATACTACCTGTGTGACTGGAAAATTTACCTAACCTTTCTCGGTCTCAATATCCTCATTGGTAAATACGAGTAAGAATAGCACTTATTCAAACAGAGTTGTGAACCTTAAATGAGTTAATATATGTGAATCACTTTGAAAACCATCAATTGCTTTAAAAATGTTAGCTGTTTATATGTATGTATATGTGTGTGTGTGTGTGTGTGTGTGTGTGTGTGTGTATTCTGTTGTTGTGTATCACCTAATAATTTTTTTTCCCTAGCTGCCTGTCCACAGGCAAGAGCAGGAGAGATCCACTTTTCCTTCTGCTCTTGGGATCACTGCTTGTTCCAGATACAATCAAACATAATACAAAATTATATGAGAATGCCATCTCACAATTGGGTGGTTTTGGAGACTCACCAATTGTCCCTGCAAAAAATGATCTGGCCAATATTGCTGTTGTGGGCACTACTTCCTAATAACCAACACAGGTAAGAAAGTTGCTTAGTGTTTTGCGTTGGAGTCCCAAGTGCTGCCTCATATTTCTAGTTGTTTGTACATTAGTTCTACCATATCTTCAACATCCTGGAGCCTGAGCATCACATGCATTATCAGGGTGCTGATCCAAGCCACACCGCAGATTATACTCACAGCTAATGGAGATTGTTCAGTTAACATGCATTTCTTTGTATCCCTGTATATCCCTCCAACAAACCTAACTTTACAATGTTGTCTTCCTGCCATCTCCTCTTTCAAACCAGAGCATAGAGTGATTTGTGCATAAGACTAATACATCTATAAAATGAGGGATATAGTCTTTGAGGATGGGGAACCTGCAGCCTCAAGACCACATGGGGCCTTCTAGATCCTTGGGTACAGTCTTTTGACTAAGTCCAAGTGTTACAGAACTAATCCTTTTATTAAGAGAATTTATTCTGTGAAGTTTGGATTAAGTTAAAAGGCCACAGCTGAGGACCTAGAAGTCCACATGTGACCTCAAGGCTACAGGTTCCCCACTCTTGGGCCAGATGATATCCATGGTTTGATTAAGCTCTACAATCCTATTATCCTAGGGAAAGGCATTACATACTTTTTAAGACCTCATTGACCATTCCCAACAGTAAATAGGGAGGGAGTATTGAATGCAGCCAGTAGAAGGCAACAGGCCAGTACAAACTTCTAAGTGAGATGAATGTGCACAAGTTGCTGTCAGCAAAGATGTCACAATATCCTCACCACAGAGGTTGTCTTATATCATCCCTTCTCTCTCCTCCCCCCCCCCACTCCTTACCATTGATGGATGAAGATACTAAGACCCAGTGATGAAACAACTTCTTTGAGATCACCCAGCTAACAATTAGAAGAGTTAAAACCAGATCCAAGGTTCCTCACTTCCATATCCACCATCTTCATACTTTATACTTCTGCTTATTAGTTTGTCTGAAATTAAGGGCAGCACAGAGATAGAATTTGAGGGATAAATCCTCATGAGAAACAATGAGAAGAGTGTCATCAGGAATAAATCAAGTTAAGAAAAAACCAAGAGAGAGAGAAGTAGATGGAATTTCTGATCCAATCATAGGACATTCTAGCCAAAGGAAGTTAGGAAGGGAAGGTAACCAGTGATACCAGTGACCTCAGAAGATGGAAAGGTCCTAGCAAAGTTTTCTGACCACATCTACTTTTCTTTCAATCTGACTTTTAAAAAAATATACTAGAACTTAATCCTGCTGGTCATCTGGATCTTACATGTAACAGCTTTGTGTTTACTTTTTGTTTTCCCATGGATATCTTGTGGAATATGATCAAAGTCTATTGGGGAATATAAGAATTCCACTTATAAGGTGATTAGGTTCCCACTGAAAAATTTGTCCCACTGGTGTAGTTTTCTTATTCTACCTTTTTCTTTATTTATTGTATACATGAGCCACAAGATGTTATTGATAGAAGACACCTTAGAGTTGTAGCCTTAGGACTGAAATGTTTGATTTGTAAGGTCTTGCGATGCAGCTTACTAGAATGACGATGGAACATATACTGAAGTCAAGCTCATTGCTCTGAATAGCACTTCTAACATAATTGACACCATAATAGATATTTAGAAATAGTAGAAAGTATTACAGAAGGGGCATTATAAAGCTGGTGGCAGGACTTCACCTAAGTCTTCATTGTTTGTCCTATTTGAAGGAGGCAGCCTTCATGGGATGACTATTTTCTCTCTTAAATAGCATGAAGATACACTGCTGCAAGGGACCACTAGGTAGTGCAATATACATAGCATGCTGTACCTGGAGAACTGAATTCAAGTTTGACCCCTAACACTTACTAACTGTCTGACTCTAGGCAAGTCACATGACTGTTTACTTCAGTTTACTCATCTGCAAAATAAGCTGGAGAAAGAAATGACAAACCACTCTGATACTTTTGCCAAGAAAACTCCAAATGGAATCACAAAATGTTGGGACACGACTAAGAAATGACTGAAAACACTGCTTCAAAATGAGAATTCTGAGACCACAATCTATCCAGAACCAAACAGGATTAAGAAGCATTGCACCTAGTAAAACAAGCGCAATTAATAGGCCTGACAAATTTCTAACAACACTTTCCACAAAATGTCCCCACAGGGTGTCCCTCTTTCCCTTTTACAGTATACTCTCTTAGTCACTGAAAAAAAAATAGTAAGCAGTTCCATAATAATCTTTTATGCAGTTAGCTAACTTACATATATAGAAAAAAAATTAATGGTGCTTACAATAAAAAACTGGAAACTGAAGAGGTTAGGAAGGACAAACATGACTTCTATGTAGACAGTGCAGTGTGAATATCCACATGCATACCTACATTACAGGTAAATAAGGATTCAGAATTTCCCTGAAGGCAGTGTTCTTAAACTAACTGAATTCTGGGAATTTAATCCCAATCAGAGAGGAGTGTTTTCTTCTTTCCCTGGGGATTATTGGAAGCGGGAGATTCCTGTGAATATTTGAAGAGGAACAAGTATGGTGACAGTAGCACACAGCGGTAAGAAAGAGAGAGTCATAGAGACAGAGACACAAGACAGACAGACAGAAAGACGAAATGAGACAGAGACACACAGGGAGACAGAGTCAGATACATAGAAAGAGAAATAAAAAGACAGAGAAAGAGGCCGTACAGGTTTTGCTATTCAAGCCACGAGAATAGATATTGAACATTTTAGATGTAGCTACAACAATCATATCCTTTAATCATTAGGAAAAAAAGAATCTAATGAGGATGGCTGGGATGTACTACTTTTGCTGTCTTACTGAGACCAGGATAGGTCAGTGAAGTTTTAACTCCTCTTCACATTTCCCCTTTCAGAAGCTAACAGTCATTTTTAGCCAACTTCTCTCTTTAAACCGTTTTTAACTCCTAATTTATTATCTATAAAACTATGATTGAACAGAACCTCTTTATTATTAAGGTCTGTTAAGTAATTGTTTATGAGGCATTTGTTGTATTGGAGAGAGCCAGGGAATAACTGAGAATCCACCCAACTAAACAGGACAGAGCTTTTACCTCAGTCCAAAATGCTACGCTCCATCCCACCCCATCCCAGCCCCATACTTCACCCCAGCTGAGGACTAATTTTAATAAGAAAAATTCTTATGGCTTTGAATATACCAATAGTTCTAATAATCTCCTAAATTGCAGAAATGAAGCATATAGCTTGAGGACATTTATGCCTAGGCTAAGGACTCATGAGTAAGGAGGACTCAGATGACCTAGAATGGCTATCTGACCTTCTAGGTGTGGAGTACTTAAGAGGACTTGACCAAGGAATGGAGGAAAAAAGGATGTGATATAAGAAAAACAACCATATAGTGTGGCAAGCCACCTAAATTCTAAAGGTTGGGAGCTAATGTCTCACCTATATATCCAACCTTGATAGATAGTACCTCCTGGTAGTCACACACACACATACATACATAAATACACACACAAATACACACACACATTTGCATGCATACATGAACCCATTTACACAAGCATGCACACATAGAACAGTGGCAAACTTTTCCTTGCTGCCGTTACTAACTTCTTGTTTTGGGAAGCATGGTTTTGTTTTTTTATTTTTAATTCTGTGACATGGAAAGAACATATTCTATTTATATCTCTTCTTTATAGATATCTTCTTGTCTGTGTTCTACTTTTATAAGTTGTTAAAAATAAGTTCCTCAAGCAATACTTTGCAATTTGATGCATGCTATTGAAGAATGGTTTTCATATGAAGAAGTCAGACTTGAAGACCTCTTGTGTTGCTCCCATCTTCAGGTTAATATCCTATATTCCTTATTAAATTTTATTCCTGTTTTCAAAGAAAGTTCTTTGAAAGTGGATGTCCTTGGGTACAATCTGCCAAGATAAATGATTGCCAAAACTAAAAAGGCCAAAGTTCTCAAGATTTTGAGAACTTGCATAAAAATAAATATATACATATGTATCTACAAAATTATACAACTAAGAATTCTGGTATGAAATACTAGCACAGATTTTTTTTAAGTATGTCTCGCCATTAAGAGTCTCTACAACATACAATATTAGCTTCAAGAGGTTCCTTGACACCATTTTGCTCAATATTATAATTTTGTATATTGGGAAACTGAGATTTTGAGAAGAAAATTGACATGTCCCACATGTGAATTAGTGGCAAGACCAAGGCCAAAACCTGGACCTCCTGAGAGAGTTCGTGGCTCTTTTCACTGTTTCCTCTCTTCAACTTTATTGGGAGCATCTTGAGGTCTAGGATCTCAGGTTTTGCTCTTTTTTCAAATCCCTTCTTGGTATCTAGAATGGACATTTGTATACAAGAGGCTTTGCTCTATAAATAATTATTATTGTCCTCTTTGTACTTGAAATTCTTAATTGAATAAATGACATTAAAAAAGTAGAATACAAACTTGCATTAAAACATGCACAGGATTGCTATTGCTGTGGCTATTGTTTTCCTTCCACTCTCCTAAGGGTTCCAGGAATTAAAAGGGAGGAGAGCACATATATGGAAGCATATGTATAAGGTTTGGGAGCATAGTCATAGGGGAAAGGGTCCCTCCCAGACCTTGCTTAAGTTAATTCACCAAAGAACATTAAAAAAAAATAATAAAAGGATTGTTGTTACTGTTCAGCTATGTTCAACTCTTAGTGACTCCATTTTGGGGTTTTCTTGGCAAAGATACTGGAGTGGTTTGTTATTTCCTTCTCTACTTCATTTTGCAGATGAAGTAACTAAGGCAAACAGGGTTAAATGACTTGTCCTGGGTCACACAGCTAGTAAGTATCTCAGGGCACATTTGAACTTATGAAGGTAAGTCTTTCTGACTCCAGGCATGGCACTCTATCTCCATTGTGTTATCTAGCTCCCCATAGTGCAAGGGTTACTTTCCCATTTAACAGATGCAGTATAAGAGGCTGAAAATTGGGCATGCCAATCTTGGATTGAAACCAAGTCTTCTGACTTTAGGAATGTAGTAATCTTATGTGAGATGGACAGTGAGATGCACATCCTAATTGATCCAGGGGCTACATATTAAAGAATAGTAAGATATCACAAAGTAAGGCATTGTGTCAGGAGTGATTATGGAGTCTTGAATGGCATGTCAAAGTACGTAGGTTAGTGTTTACAATTCATATCACAGTCATGGGAAAATGTCATTAGACTTTCTTTCTCAATGGAATTGCTGGAGTGGCCCTCATAAATAGTGTAGTTAGGAACATCTCTTTTCTCTTTCTATAACATCTAAACTGCTGTTCTGCTCTCTGATTGTCAGCTATTTCCTAGGATTTCTCACTCCCTAGGTCTATACAAGAAAAATAACTGTCTTCAGGAATTTGGCAAGTTATACTTCAAAGTTAACCCAACTGGAAAGCAGAATTATGTCCAGTTATTCTTGACACTTTTAAAAATTAAAAATCAGCCACAATCATAGCATCTTTCTATGACCCAAAATCCTTTTTGCTTAAAGAGATGGGGAAAAAAATTCATTTGATGAAACCATTCAATTAAACAAAAAATTAAGTGACCGCTAATTGTAAAACTTTGGCTATACTAAGTCATAAAGGAAAAAAAAAATCCCTGTCCTGTAAAGAGCTTACAGTCTCCTTACGGACAAATCAAGTTAAGAAAAAAATGAATGGAAGATGGTGGAGTGAGAGCAACGACTCACTTAAGCTCTCGGACAAACTCCTTCAGGTACCTCCGAAAGGAAAATCTGACCAAAGTTTGGAGGTGCGGAATCCAGTGGGAGACAGAAGGTGACAGTTTTGGAGCTCACGTTAGACTGGAGGATCCACGTTAGACTGGAGGATCCACGGGAAAGGTCTGTTCCGTGGGGGTGAGCCCACAGTGCACAGCGCAGTGAGGCCAGCACAGCAGAGCAGAGGGGACCCGAGAAACCTGAGTGGTGGGCAGAACTAGAGGAGCAGCACCGAGGGTGGGAGACAAGCCGAACCGAGTCCGTGAGAACCGTGGAGCACCAGATACCACCTCAGCAGCTCCAGGGACCTTCAGCCCAAAGATCAAACTTCGGTAAGTCACCTACTTGAACTTCTGAGAGGCAGGATGGTGGAGTGATCAGTAAATGCTCTCTCCTCCCTCCTTGATGACCATGAAAGAACCATAAAATATTTCCTCAGAAAAATCCAAGATCAGCAGAAACAGCAGAAGGAGGCCAATAGTCTCATAAACCTCAGACAAGGAAAATAGCTAAGAGGGATTCCTCCTATGGTGGCAGAGGCAAACCAGAAAGACAGAGGACCCAGGGCAGGGAAAACTTGCATTAGGACCCAGGCAAGCCTCAGTGCCAGGAGAGGAGCCCCAGGAGGGAACACACATTAGCATCTAGGCATGCCTCAGCTGTCCAGGGGAATCAGAAAGACAAT
>JAQQSK010012543.1:0-11833 GCA_028658325.1 Potorous gilbertii | reverse complement strand
GTCTAACTTGATTTTCAAAATCCTTTTTGAGCTCCTCCATGGCCTGAGCCCATGGGATATCTATTTCAGATGTTTGGGATACAGAGGCTTTGACTCCTATATCTTTACCTGATGTTAATCAGTTCTCTTCTTCGTCAGAGAGGAATAGCAGAATCATCTTCTCAAGAAAATAGCCTTCTATGGTCTTAGTTTTTTTTCCCTTTTCTGGGCATTTTCCCATCCAGTTACTTGACTTCTGAGAGTCCTCTCCACCCCCTGCCTAGGTCTGCCAGCTAGTGCTAGTGCTAGATTCAAATTCTGCTCCCCAGCCTCAGTTCTTTTGGCGGCAGGCCTGGTTGCTATTCAGAGTAATATTAAATCAGGTCCTCAGGTGGGGGCAGGGCCGCCTCCCAGGCTCAGTTCTTTCAGGGGGTTTATGCAGAGACGTTATGTAATGGAGCTCCTGCAGAGCTCCTGCCTGCTCTTGGAGCCTCTGGCCGCCTGCTCTGGGAGCCTCTGGCCTCCTGCTACCTCTGCCGCTGCTACTGGCACCACTGCCGCCTCCCGAGGGGGCCTGAGTCCCGGAGACCCCAACTCCCCTCTCAGCCTGTCTCTCTCACTGACCTGTGCGTCCGTGGGTGGAGGGACCTTCGTGGCTGCTGGAGATTCCATCCCTGAAGCCTGTTGGGCTCTGCTCGCTCCTCTCTGTGCCGCGTGGCTGGGGCAGGGTAGAGCTCCGCTCCTGTCCGGGGCACAATGGCCCTTTGCGGCCGGTTTTTCAGGGCTCTCTGGCACAGAAATCTCCTTCACTGTGTTGCTGCGTGGCTTCCACTGTTCCAGAATTTGTCAGGAGTTCTTTTTAGAGGAAATCCATGGGCTGTGGGTTTGGAGCTAGCAAATGTGTGTCTTTCTACTCCACCATCTTGGCTCCGCCCAACCTGGACTGATTTCTTCTGCAGGCAGGGATGCCACCTTGCAGTTGAAACACCAAAAAAAGTATAAAAATGCTTTTGAAGACAATGCCTCTCACCATTGGCCCGTGAAATGTGAGCACACTTACAGACAACACAAATTCAAAGTCCAATGCACCTGAAAGATGAACAGCTCTTGTTGCAAAAGAACTAGTTCAGCAGGTATCACATCCAAATAGCAGCAGTGAGTGAAGCAAGGCTGGCAAATGAAGGCCAGTTTGCTGAAGTTGAAGCTGGATACATGTTTCTGTAGAGTGGCTGCAGTGAAGGAGAGCACTGTGAAGTTAGTGTAGGTTTTGCAATCAAAAGTAATCCACTCAACAAGCATGTATCCCTCTCAAGAGGGGTGAAAGACAGACTCATGACAATATGACTGACATTTGGAGGAAAATGTCATGCCACCATCATTGGTTCCTCTGCTCCCACCATGACAAACCCTGATGAAATAAAAAATTATGAAGAGCTGGAGATTTTTATCATCGATGTGTCAAAAGAGGACCAGCTTGTAATTCTGGGTGAGTTTAATGCTAGAGTAGCCTCAGACTACCTGACTGGGCAAGGAACCCTAGGGAACAAAAGAGCTGAAAACAGCAACAGCAATAGTCATATCATAGCCTTCTCATCACCAACCTGTCTTCCATTTACCTGAAGAAAATAAAACTTCATGAATGCACCCTCACTGCAAACACTGGCATTCAATAGACTATGTGATTATAAGGAGAAAAAAAGAATAGGATGTGAGAGCGATGAAGGCAATGTGCAGCACGAGTGTCAGACTGATCATAGGCATCCTCTCTAAGCTAAATGGTCAAGGTCAATATTAGCAGCAGCCCCAAGGCAAAAACGGCTAGCAGAAGAATTAATGTCAACAGATTAGAGCTCTTCTCTGAGAGGGAATACTTTGTTTCTAGCTTGGAGGGAAAGTTGAGCCAACACACAATAGGCAACAGTGGAGCAGAAGAGGAGGGGTAAGCTTTCAGAGATCTGGTGTACAGCACTGCATTTGCCTCTGTGGGTCTGAACACTCGTGAAGATAAAGACTGTTTGGATGAAAATGATGGGGAAATTCAGAAGCTGCTAAAAGATAAATGAAAACTCTACAGGGTTTACCAGCAAGATAGTTGATCAATCTCTGAGAAAGCAGCATGTATTTCCATCAAAAGTAAAGTGCAAGCAAAGCTTAGAAGAGATGCAAGATTCTTGGATTAGTAAAAAGACAGATGAAATTCAGTTTTATGCTGATAGTAACAGTCTAAAAGGCTTCTATGATGATCTGAAGCCTATTTATGAGCCAAAGACCTCTGGTACATCTCAATTCCTCACTGCTGATGGAGTCACAGTGATTAGTGATTAGGACATGATTCTAGAGACATGGGCTGAACATTCCCATATTGTTTTCAAAAGATTGTCATCAATCAATGCTGAAGCAATTAACCAAGTACTTCATATTGAAGTCAATCCCTTCCTAGATGAAGTTCCAACTGAACAAGAGGTTTTGAATGCCCTTAAGCTGCTTTCATGTGGCAAAGCACCTGGTGCTGACTCTATTCCAGATGAGATTTACAAGGTAGGGGGTCCTTTGCTCATACAAAAGCTGACTGAAATTTTCCATGTTATGTGGCAAGGAATTCAAGAATGCCACTACTATCCATCTCAATAAAGGTAAAGGAAATAGATTGTCCTTCAAAAATCCCAGGGGTGGTTGGAGAGGGAAGGTCTTTCTCTTAGTCATTGTTGGCAAAATTCTTATCAGAGTCCTACTTAATAACTTCATCCTCTACCTGGTAGATAGTCATATACCTGAGAGTAGTGTGATTTCAGAAAACAGTTGAGGAATGGTCAACATGGTGGTTGTGCCCCACTAACTTTAGGAGAAATGCCAGGAGCAATACAGATGTCTGTACACAAAGTTTGTAGATCTGACCTAGGTTTTTGATACTAGCAGTCACAAAAGTTTATGGAAAATTAAGACAAATTCTGTTACCTAGAGAAAGTCATAAGCAATGTGTGCCCATTCATGACATTTCTGCTTACCTGGGTTCTAGATAATGTACAACTCTCTTGGATTTTCCCAGTAATCAATGGAGTGGAACAAGGCTGGATGCTTGTTTCCATGCTCTTTAGCATGATATTTTTAGTCATGCTGTTAAATGCCTTCAGTGAACATGAACACACCATCAAGGTTAACGTTAAATTCTTCAACTTGAAAAGGCTACAGGTCAAGACCAAAGTGGAGACAGTGTTGGTGGCTAGTTTTCTGTTTGCAGATGAGATGCAACAAAGTACGAATTCATTCTCTGCTGCTTGCGCTAATTTTGGCCCAACAGTTAACACCAAGAAAGCCCAGGTGCTCTGTTAGCCCCCACCAAACCATCAATACATAGAACCATCAGTTACAGCAAATGGAGAAGTTTTGATTGCTATGCAGAAGTTCACACACCTTTTTAGAGTACTTTTCAGGGATGTAGACATTGATAATGAGATTGACCCACTCACTGCCAGAGCTAGATGCATGTTTGTGAGGCCTGGAAGGATAGTGTGGGATAAAAGAGGTATTAGACTGACTGCCAAAATGAAGGTCTACAGATCCATCATGCTAACCTCATTGGTGTATGTCTGGGAAACCCGAACCCATTGTCATGCCGGGAAATGGAATCTTATTCATTAAAATTTTATTAGGAAGATTCTGAAAATCACCTGACAGGATAAGATACCAGACACTGAGGTCCTTTCTTAAACTAAACTGCCAAGCATTCAAAATCAACTTTAGAGAATGTAATTGTGAAGGGTTAGCCACAGTGTTTGAAAGTCAAATGTAAGCTTGTCTAAAAGGCTAATTTATAGAGGTCTCAGACAGGGCCACCATTCCCATGGTGGTCAGAAGAAGTCATACAAGGACACTTTCAAGGTCTTTCTTAAGAACTCTGGAACTGATTGTGTGATATGTGAGACACTGGCACAGGAAGGCTCAGTATTGCATGCCCACATCAAGAAGGTGCTGTGCTCTATAAGCAAAGCCAAATTGAATTATCTCAAAAGAAATACAAGATGTGCAAATTTAGAAGATCCACACCAAACATTCACATGGATTATTTGTCCACAACCTGTGGTAGGCCATTCTGAATTTATATTGGTCTGATCAGCAACAGTTGGATATACTATCAGTTGAATCTAGCACAGTGATGTCATATCAGTCCTCTTCAAGAACTAAGGACAACCAATGATTAGTAAACATTGATGAGACTGTGTAGGGATCCAGATCTGAGATCCACAGGAATAAAGGAATTCTCTTAGAAATAAGGAGGGATTGTATTCTAAGTATGTGGGAAGCCAGTGAAAAGGAGTGGTAATGGGAGATGGATTGTTGTATGTAAAGAGCATAGGGAAGGACAGTTTGACTGGATCCCATCGTGCAGAAGGGGGAGTAGCAATCAGTGAGGCCAGAAAGATGGACTGAGACTAGCTTATAAAGGGCTTTAAAAGGTAAACAGAAGAATGTCTGTCTCATTCCAGAAGCCACAGCATTAGTTGAATAGGGAAGATTCCTGCTTAAAGAAAATCCTTTCAGGAACAGGGTGTAGGATGGACAGCAGATGGAAGAGAGACTTGCAGCAAGGAGGTTGCAACAATCATCTCCATCCCATGTGGTGAAAGCCTGAACTAAGGTGAAGTTGTGAAAGTGAAGAGAAGGGGTTGGTAAATCAGCAAGATTTGACAAATGCTAGGATGTGTGAGGTGAGGGAGAGTGAGGAGTCACAGATAAGGCTGAGATTAGGAATCTAAGACCCTGGTGATGTCTTCAATAGAAATAGGAAAGTCTACAAGGAAAATATCATAGATTCAATCTTGGGTATGTTGAATTTAAGATGTTTCTGGGATATCAGGTTTGAAACACTTCACTTGCAACTGATGACTTGGGACTGAAGCTTAGGAGAGATACTAGGATGGAGAATATAGGTGTGCGTATGTACGCGTGTATACACACTCATAGGCACATATGTATATATTTGTTCAGTCATTTCAATTTTGTCCCACTTTTCATGAACCCACTTGGGGTTTTCTTGGCAAACCTACTGGAGTGGTTTACCAAGTCCTTCTGCAGCTCATTTCATAGATGAGGAAATAGAGGAAAACAGGCTGCAATGAGTTTCGCAGGGAGACAGCAGAAGTAAATGTCTAAGGTTAGATTTGAACTCAGGTGCTTCTGATTCCAGCCCTGGGCTTCATCCACATAGGTGTTCTAAGATGTAGAGGGTCACATTTTCAGAATGTTGAATACTTCCAAGAAAGTAAGGTATGGGAGGGAGAGAGGAGGAAACAAACTCCCTTGCATCAAGGGAGATGCAGGAGATAGCACTCAGAGACCAACAGAGCCAAATGGGTCTCTTTTCCTTGCCACCTGCTCTGCTACTAATGGCCTGAAAGTGTAAACAAGGAAGGAAGTCTGAACTAGAAAGGAAACCTTAGTGACCTGCAGTACCCTGACAGTTTCCAGGACATCTCACTCCCTGGCCCTTCTCATTGCCTGTCCTTATCTGCTGTGAATCCTGCCCATTTAGGCTTAGAACCTTTGGGCTGTTGCAGGTAAGGGCAGATACAGGAAATCTACAGGCAATTTGCTCTAAAGCCCCCCTTCTACCCGCCCCTTTCCCTTCCATCCCTCCTTCCACACACTGCCCCTCTTGAGTTTTACACCCTGCTTCACTCCTGATAGGTCTTTCTTCACACTTTGACTGAAATTAGTTAGCCTGAAGGCTTGTCATCCTCAGCCACAGGTAATCTTCTTTTGCCAGGCAATTCCCAGCAAACCGCCGGAACCCACAGCGGAGAGCTGGTTTTCATATTCCCCAGGAAAGCAATCCCATCATTCACATCAGCCTCTGTGGCTGTGGCTCTCAGGTTCTCAGCTTGGGCTTGGATCAAGATGCCCTCTACAGGTAGGTGCACCATCCTCCTGGGAGGTCCTGGGCTTAGAGCAGGCTATGGGTCGAGGACTACAGTGAGATTGAGTCCCTTCCGCCTCAGCCTCTGGCACAGCGAGAGGCAAAGGTGCAGGGGTAGGCTGGGGAACATTTGTGGGGAGCCTGGCTTACTGCAGAAGGGGCAGGCGCTGCTCCAGTCTGGGGCCCCTCTGAGGTGCAGGGACAGGGAGGTGACGTTTTTCAATTGCATCATCAAGTCCTGAATGCAGCGATTTTGGTCTGTTCTGATTGTACACTGTCTGAGACAGGTTTCCACTGAGGACTCTTGTAGCTGCATCCCTACAAGGTGGGTAAGTTGGCTCTACTTTTTCCACCCTCTTTCCCAAAATGAATTCATTGTTTAGGGATTTAGTCTTTGACCCTTTCGTTACTGAGTGTATCATAATTATATCTTTATTACTGTTTGTAATAGATGTGGTTAATGTATTTTCTTTTGAGTACTTATTTCTATGATATCTATTTCATTGAATTACTCACAACTTAGCTTGTCATAGCAAGGCTCTATTTAGGTCTGTAGGTTTGCTTGTGTCCCCAGCATTCATACCTTTTTTTCTGTTATTGTATGGGAAGGGTGAGTTTCATGTTCCTGTTTTCCTGTTTATTTTGGCCCTCTCTGTTCACTTGTTTTATGTCAGGGCCATGAGGTACTTCTGATTTCCATTCTTTAATATTCTCATTCAGAAGAAATGATCACAAGTCTTTCAAAACTAGTATCTCCAACACTCAGATGGGTTCTCTCATTTTCCTTTTTCTCTCATTTTTGGGTTTATCCAGCTTTGAGAGATGTTTACATTTTACTACTTTGGTGGTTTAAACATTTTGGGCCATGGGGTAACACAGTTCTATGTTGGAGCATATTTGTTGAGCATTGATACTTTTTCACTGCTTATGTTATTTTTAAGCAAAATGCAGTGTTCTTGTTTATCTGTCAACCGTTATGCTTTGTCTAAATGCATGCTACTTTTCTGGTATAGATGGGGAATCTCACTTCCTACATAGGATATGCTTTTTTCAGATTTTCAATTGAAATAAGTCCTCATTTTTCAGATGTTTCTTCTTTGTAATATTTTGTTTAGTTTTTTTTATCCTGAAACTTTTTTTAAAGATCAATTTGGTGAATTCATTTGCATTAGAGTTTGTACTTGTTAGACTGGTATTTGTTTCCCTTTCTCTAGTTGGCACAGATGATCATCTGTTCCATCTCGAAACACTGTAATTCATTTAGCTTCTTCTACTACATTTAGATGTCAATCCATTCTCAGAGACCCTCCACCCGTGCCACTTCCTTTGATGATTTAAGGACACTGAGATTATTATGGATTACTTGCATCCAGCCAGCTTTTACCAAAAGATGGTTAGGATGGATCTCTATCTACCCAGAGTTAGTAATGCATTTGGCTAGAGCACATACACCCCTGCCAATGGCAAGCAGCTAGTCTGGGTCTATTCTATAATCTGTTCTATTATCTATATTCAGTTATCTAGAATCCCAGTCCAAAGATTGCTGTATAAAACTGTCTCCTTTGATAACCGGTCAATGAGTTCATGTTGTAGATGACCTTACCAGGCATGAGACACTCTTCCCATCTTGAGGATCCACAGGACACTTCCCCACAATCCACACTTTGCCCCTTTTTAAATGAGAGATCCTGGGCTGTGTGACAATGAAAATGGAGAATGGGATGCTAAAAATCCAAGGGTACACACCCCAAAGTACTTGTAAGGTGTTCAGTGTTATTGGCCAGGACAGGACCCCTGGGATCTGGTAAAATCTTTTGAGTTTTTTTATCTCCTTGAGGAAAATCTTCTTTTCCTTGGCATTTCTGAAGACTAATTTCTTTGGAAAGAAAATTGAAAGAGTTATTTCAACTTGAGTCAGATATAGTCTTTTCAATTTCACACATAGAATACAAAAATGAAGCTTCTTTACTAGCATCATATGTGGATGAAATCAACTTTTCCATCAGGAAAAACAATATTCTAGATAGTTATTGATCTGGGAACTGTTAATGAGAAAATACGATGTGCAACAATAATGATAATTTATTGGAAAGATTAATTACCAGGAGAAGAGAGTGTGTACATGGAGATGTTTCTAAAGCAATAGGATTAAAATGATTAAGGAGAGCACTAATTACTTTTCTTTCAAAGAATTCATTCCTACAGTTAATCATTGGGAAGAAGCAAGTCAGATTTTAGAAAAGACCCAAGTGCCTTCAGTGGTAATTAAGTACTGTTAAAATGCCAGGTGGAGAGGAAAGAATTAGGATGCTTCTGGCTTTTCTATGAGTTAGTTAACAATAGGTTGAAAGAGTTCACCTGCTCTATACAGAGGGTGGCAAAGTAATAAGACTTAGTCATGAAATCCCATGTGACAATCACCTTCAGTCCCATGCTGAGTCAATGACTCAGGATAAAATTTCCCAAATAAGCAACACTTTGTTGGAAGGGCAGTTTCAGTAGCAATGAGGAATTGTATTTTCTCTGGAACTCCTTAACTACAGCCTTTCAGTTTTGAGAAAATCTGTATCATGAACCAAATTGTGGCAGCTTTGGAAATCACAGGAAAAAGAAGTAGGACCATGTTGTCCATCTAGCCAGTATTTTCAATTTGTTGATATCCACCCCTAAATTTGCCAAATTTGAAAGAAGGATAACAAAATATTCAGAGTGTCTCTCCATCTAGTCTTCACAAGGATAACAATTGCTGTCCTGATCATCTCTCATCCATGAATTTCACGGGGCTCCATTTGTCAGGAATAGGGCAGAAAGAGGATTAAAACTATGTATAGTTCTCAAAGGGAAGATATAGAAAGTTTCCTATTTCTAATTTCTCTAAATAGCTAAATCAAGGACTCTCCAAATTCCTAAATATGATGAGGACTTTTTATGTAATAATTTAAAATTCTAAATAGAATTTCTCATTCATGAATTAGATATTCTGAAAAGCAGGGACTCCATGGAAATTACTTTTGAAGAACTCTAAAAGCTATTTTAATTTTTAATTTAAAAAGAGTAACAAGTAACTTTAATTGATGAGATCAATATATCTGAGATTGAGGACTACCTGGGATTATAGAGGCTATTCTAAGAAAGAACAGTTCTGGAACCATTCAATCACCATAGCTATACTCAAATTCTGAAAACTCCTGATTTTGATCACATGGAATTCTCTGAATGCTGCTTTTTCCTTTTCTTTTTTTTTTCCTGTTTTGGTATAATGTGATAAAAAAAGATAGCATCATGAGCCAATATTTCTCATTCATGAGGTACAATTTAGGAATAGATGCTGATAACTCACCATAAAGATCACAGAAAAGACTCATTAAATTTTGATTAATTCAAAAGAAATGTGGTTTCTGTATTTTCCATGACTAATATGTTGATAAAGTCCCGCTAACTTTGGAAGGGATTAGGAAGGAATAAGTTAAGAGGTTCAGAGAAGTTGGGTATTATTATATTGGGGTTCCATTTTTCATTTTCCATTCAACATTTTTGTAACAAGTTGTAAGAAGCCTCTTGTACTTGGGTTGCTAGGAATTAGAAAGTTCTTATCAAAGCTATCCTTCACTACTTTCTTTGTATGCTTCAGCAGGAGCCAGCCATCGAGGCTGACATGTTTGGCATGATAGTCCATCGCAATGAAGCAGAGCCAGTTCCTCACATCATTCTCTGTCCAGTCTGACATGGTCAGGTTCCTGTGATGATAAGTCTCTGGAAACTGACAAGCCAAGAGAAGGGAGACTGTGTATCTGGATGCTCATCATCTTAGAACCCCATAATTTTACAGCTGGATGTTATCTTTATGAGGATGTATTAAGGACCTTAAATTCTTTTTTTACATGAATTCTTTAATATTATTCACTCATTCATTTTTTTCGGTCCTAGTACCCAATAAGAATATACTTTTTTTGTTTTGTGATTTGAATGGTCAAACTTACCCTTTCCATGGTGCATTGTGTTATTTCTTCTTGAGTATTTCCTTGATACTGTTAATACAAGAAGGTGAGAATAAAATTTAAAATCCTAGAATGTTATATAAATTGTAAAACATCAGGGCCAGAATAGACCTTTATTGTTTTTTTGCTTCAAGTCCCACATTTTACTTTCTTTTTCATTCTGTAATTTTGCTTGGCAATCTCACTTCTTTCTTATTTCTGATGAGATGCTAAGGTGTCTCTCTCAGTACTATGATATCATTATCTCCAAACCTCCAAATCAAGAAGGGTAGGTTCTAAACAAAGCCTAGGATGTCATGTTATCTATGAACTATAAGAGGTCATATTTGAAAGAGATCCCATAGGATAGTTGCTCTGAGGCCTGCACTGAACAGTCAACTTTTGTTTTGTAAGATTGATTATTGCAATACATATCTGCTTTGTCCTCAACCTTCTCCTTGTCCTCCAGAGCTGCAATACTCTGAAGACTGCAAAGTCAAGACAGAGAGACAGTACTTAAAAGCCTGAAGAGTCAATCAATCAACGAACAAGCATTAATGAAGTAACTGCAATGAATGGGTAAAGCACTACTCAGGGTACTGGAGATACAAGTGAGAGTCCCCACTTACAAGGAGTGGACATTATAAACCTTAGAATGTCAGAACTGGGAGGTGCCTCATGCTACACTTAAAATTTTCTGGTGTTACTTATCCAACTTCTTTGTCCTCCTTCATCCAATGAGGAATGTTACCTGCTGCAAATTATAAGTTAATGGATTGAACAATGTCATACCATCTTAGAACAAACTTAGCATGGCCACATATTGTCCTAGAAGCCTAAAATGTTAGAAGAGGTGGGTACTTGAGAAGTAATTTTCTATAACTCCCCATTGAACATTACAATTAGAGTTTGTGAAGAATACCCTAGAGTTTACCTTGACAGAAAGAGCAAAGAGTGGAGACTTTGGGAGAGAGATCACAAGCAGGGCAAAGACACAAGATAGAGTAGGAAAGGGAGACTTTAAGAATCCAGGCATCTGCTGGAGCTTTCCCTCTTTGCCAAAAACAGAGCAGCTAATAACTTTACATGCCTCAATAATCATTTCATCCTTCAAAATATGAAGGCACCAACAAGGGATAGCTCTACTATAGACAGGATCTTCACTAACATGGAATAAGTGGACAGCTAGGTGGCAGAGTGAATAGAGCTCTGGGTCTGCAGTGAGGAAGACCTAAATTCAAATGTGGCCTCCAACACTACATGACTCTGGGCAAGTCATGTTTTAACCTCTGCTTGCCTCATTCTCCCCATCTGTAAAATTAGGATAATAACCACACCACTTTCCAGGGTTCTTGTGAAGAACAAATGGGATGACTATAGAGCACTTAGCATGGTGCCTGGCACACAGGGCTATATAAATGTCAGCTATTTGCTATGTTAGATCTAAGTGGTTGTCAGAATAGATATGTCAGCTCTGGGAAGACATTTGTGAAGAAGGAGAAGGAGCAGATGTGGCTATCATCTGACTCAAATCCTAGACTTTGGGAAATATATTTCAAAGGGAGCAAAGATAGGTAGAGTCCAAATGGGACTAGACTGTCTCAAGGAAATCAGTCTAGGAGGAATGGGAGAAATGTTCAATTGAAAAACTCTAAGGACAAAAGGAGACCATTTCACTGAGGAGAAAAATGGAACATGTCTAAAGAGGGACATGTAGACACAGGGAAATTTACTAAGCCATTTAGATGTTTCAAAGAAATGTGCTGAAGATGGCGACCAGGCCAGCAGATAGAGGACAAATATGGGCACACATATGGGCCTAAAAGTCACATTGGGCACACTTAGGCTGGGGGAGGACAACACCGACAATGACGTTTTCAGCCGCAGAGTTTTCTCCCAGAAACAAAAGAGGGGTGTGCAGACGGTAAGGAACACAGCATGCCAAAGGGAACTCTTTTCCATT
>JAQQSK010012542.1:0-11833 GCA_028658325.1 Potorous gilbertii | reverse complement strand
TCATCATCATCATCATCATCATTTCTACCACCACCATCATCATCATTATTGTTGTTGTTATTGCTAGCCATGAGCAGGAAACAACTCATGGGGAATCAAGACTTAACTCCCAACCCAACCATAACTCACCGTAACTCATTGTGTGATCTTGAGAATGTCAATTCCCCTCTTGGCTTCCATTTCCATAACTGTAATAATAAAAACCCTCTTCCACAGAACTTTACCGTTTATGAAGTACTTGGCTCACAACAATACTGTGGTAGTGTTATTAGTCCCATTTCAAAGATGAGAAAACTGGAGTTAAGAGAGGATGAGCAATTTACTCATGGTGACACAGCTAAATAGATAGGACATGAACTCAGCTTCTGCTTATACTTTTAGAATACTTCCCAGAGCACCAATTGCCTCAATAGAGACTTTAAGATCCTTTCTTCCTCAGTCTCTGTCCCTCTGTGGTTAAGCTTATGTTTTTAGTTTTAGTGCTTTTTCTGAAATAGTTCTTTAGGGGAAGACCACAGACTCCTGCTTTCCTTTCTGTCTGTCCCAGTTGGATCTGACCCTGAGCAGAAAGAGCATCAAATCTTAGAGTCAGGGACCTGAATTTGAATTCTGCCTTTGTCACTACTTTGTTATGTGACTTTGGGGAAATCACATAACCTCTCTAAGCCTTTCTCACCTGTAAAATGTGAGAGGTGGACTAGATGATCTCTAAGTTTCTTTCAGCTCTAAAATTGTGTTCTCATGCTTCTGGTGCTTAATAAATGTTTACTTCTAATAGACCCTTTGAGTCCACTTTTAAATACTGAAATCTCTGTTCCATTCCTTCCTTCATATACATCAGACTTTATTTTCATAGAGTTACAGAATCCTAGAGCTGGAAGAGACCTCATGAGTCACCTAGCCTTTTTATACCTTGCCCCCTCCACCAACTCCTCAGCCAAGACCCTCCATCTCTTAGCTTGGAACATTTTCCATTGAACTGTCCTCTGAGCCTAGAAAGCTCTAGCTCATCATTTTGCCTTCTGGATTTCCTGGTTTCCTTTAGATTTCAACTAAAATCCCACCTTCTCTAGGAAGCCTTTCTCCATCGCTCTTAATCTAAGTGTTTCCCTTCTGCTAATTATCTCATATTTATCCCCTATATAACTTGTTTGTACATATTTGTTTGGTCATTGTCTTCTCCATTAGATTGTGAGCTGCTTGAGGGCATAGTTTCTGGCATATAGTAAGAGTTTAATAAATGCTTATTGACTGACTGATAGATGAAACATGGACTCCCTCTACTGCATCCCTGACAAGTTTCTGCTCGATAACCTTCAGTGATGAGGAACTCATCATTTAGTGTCTTCCCTCTGAGATTATCTCTCATTTATACTTCTATGTCTTGTAGGTATATATACATAATTGTTTGCATGCTACCTCTCCCATTAGACTGTGAGTTCCTTGAGGCCAGGGATTGGTTTTCTCTTTCTTTCTATTTCCAGAGCTTAACATTGTACTTGACGCATAGTAGGTACTTAAATTCTTGTTGATGTTTTCTCCAGGGAGGTCATCTAATTCCTGGATATCTCTGGTTCTTCCTTATTATCGGGCTGAAATTTCCTTCAAGGTAACATAATTTCCTTCCCATCCTCTATTGCCTTCAGGGTTCTTCTGAACTAGTTCAATCATCCACAGGCAGCAGAAATTCTTTTCTGAGGGTCAAGAGCTCCTTCTAAATGCACAAGTTTAAAGTAATGTAGACTGAAGGCAAGGGTGGGGCAAGTCTTGAAAGCCAGGCCACTGGGAGGATGGGACTGTGCATGTTGAGATCTGCTCTTTTGCCTGGAAAGAAGGCAGGCTAGGTGTGATCCAGAGCAAACAACCCAGAAGCCCAGGCGGTAGACGTGTGGCCAGCTGCTACCACAGCAATGCGAACCAACCAACTTGTGAAATATATCTTGTTTATTTCTTGTTATCTCTTCTGGGTAAGTGGGGCTTGGGGGGTCCAGGGGACGAGGCTCCTTGGGAAAGGACCTTTAGGAGAGGACAGGATCATCTGTGAGAAGAAGCTCTGAAGAAACTGGTGTTGCTGGGACAGACTTTCATTTACCCCACCCCCCAACCCCCAAAAGATGAGTGATGCTGAATACAGGAAATCCATAGACCCTCCCATTGATTCATGCTTTCTCCCTTCTCAAATTACCTTGTATTTACCTATTTGAGTACAAGATATATCCGTCTGTGAGAAGGTAAATTACTTGAGGGGGGATGCCTTGTTTAAGTCTCTGTACCAGTATCTGACACAAAGCCTGACTGATAATAGGTGCATAATAAGTGCTTTTTGGATTGAATTTAATTGAGATCTTACAACTTTGAAGTTAGTATCACCACATAGCCTAGTAACATGTGACAATGGCTTATTGCAGCAGTTTCTTGGAAAGTCAAAACTAGAAGTAGCCTTAGGTCTCTAGGACACAGAAAGTCAGAACTGGAAGGGACTTTACAGCTGAGAATGTAAGAGCCCAGAGAGACCTCATTCTAGAGAAAATCAGAGCTGGGAGGGCCCTTAGGACTTGGACTATCAGAGCACAATGCTTGTCACATTGGTCTGGTTGACTGACTGAGAGGGAATTTAAAAGAGAGGAAGCTAATGAGGAGGAGACCTTAGGACATAAAATGACAGAGATGGAGGGACCTTTAGAAATAAGAGTTCATTCACTTCATTTTATTTTTTTTCAAGATAATTTCACATTATAAACTTAATAGCAAATCCCAAAATATGAACAAACAAAATGAGAAATAAAACTCAAAGTCTTAAATTTCAAACTATTTTTTACATGTCAATAAAACTAAAAAATAATAATTTGTTTTGTGTCCCCTTCTGGTATCTTTTCCTGGGTACTCACAAAATTTTTGTAACTGGTTTTTAATATAGTTGTAGTCAGTGTAATACTTTCCTCAATAGGCACTATTTTTTCTGCCTTTCCCTTTTTTGGTATTGTTCATAATTTTCAATTTTAAGCTGTTATACATAATATTCTATTATATTAACGTACCACAACTTATTCAGCCATTCACCAAAAATTGGACACATTGTGTGCTGATAATTTTTCACCATTATCAAAAGAGGCCATAAACTTTTTTTTTTAAGAGATAGACATCTTTCTTCTCTTTAGCTCTATCTTGAGGACGGAGTCCTAGCAATGGGACCGTTGGGTTAGACAAAGGGTTCCCTAACTCTTATTATATGTTACCAAATTACTCTCCAAATTATAAGTTGCACTAGCCAAAGCTCCTCCAACAATGTAAACAGCAGGCCTGTTTATTCACAGCCCTGCCAACAATGAATTTTATCATTTTAAACTGTGTTTGCTAATTCAAAGGGAAAAGGACTTCAGTCACTTCCACTAATGTCCTACTCTGATGCCTCTTCAAGGTATGGAGGTGAACCTGGCTTTCAGAAGCCTATGCTAGAGGACCATAAACTTTATCAGGTCTGACCTGGAAAAGCTTTGAGGAACTGGTCGTGTTTTGTTTGTAATCTAAGGAATAATCTACTTAAATTCAGAGAAGACTATTACCAGATTTATATGCAGGGAGGTGAATTTTTTGTCTCACACTCTTCTTGATAATCTACTAAGTTGTAGAAAGTTCAGATCCACATTTAATAACTCTACACAGAGAACAAGCATATATTAAGTACCTACTATGTGCTAAGACATTTTACAAATATCTCATTTGAGACTCACCACCACCTCAGGAAGGGAGGTGCTATTATCACCTCCATTTTACAGATAAGGAAAGTGAAGTAAAAAATGATTAAATTACTTGCTCAGGATCATATAATTAGTAAATGACTGAGGCTGAATTTGAAGAAACAAAAGGAGAGCAAATAGTCTACTTCCAGTGCATTCAGACTTCATAGTTCTTTATCTGGATGTAGATAGTATTTCCATCATGAGAGTTTTAGAATTGTCTTAGATCATTGCATTGATAAGGAAAGCTAAGTCTATCAAAGTCAGTTATCACACACTGTGTCAGTTACTGTGTACAGTGTTCTCCTGGTTCTGTTCACTTCACTCAGCATCAGTTCATATAAGTCTTTCCAGGTTTTTCTGAAATCCATATGCTCATCATTTCTTACAGAATGATAATATTCTATTACATTCATATACCACAACATGTATTGATGGGCATCCCCTTGATTTCCAATTCTTGGCCACCACAAAATGGATAGCTGACATTTACACAGCACTTTAAGGTGCTGTAAAGCACCTTACCTACATGGTATCATTTGAAACTTGTGAGTCTAGGAGGTTGGTATTGCAGGCATCATTATCCCCATTTTACAGATGAGTAAACTAAGGCTCAGAGAAATTAAATGATTCAGTTAGGGTATCAAGGGAGCTTTGAATTCAGCTCTCTCCTGACTCTGAGTTCTTTCCGATACACTTCTACGATGGTTTGTTTTGATAATTAAAGTTATAACAGATTTCGTATGAAGGAATTCGGCAAGTGATTAGATAGGGTGGAATTGGGGTGCAGCCAAGAGGGATAAGATGATTGATTCAGAGATTACCAGGCTGAGTAGCTAGGAGAATGTGAACTCTTAGAGATTTTAGAATCTTGTGAGTCTAAGATTCCAGGATCCTATTTTACTTTTAGTATTTGTATTTTTGCCACGGGTTCAGGAGGGGTGTTCCTTCCACAGTACAGATTGTCACCCACTTGGTGACTTATTTCTTCAAATTCGTAGGACGTAGGATTCTAGAGTTGGAGGGGACTTCCATCTAGTCCATTTTACAGATGAAGAAAATGAGACCCTGAGAGATGAAGGGACTTGTCTAAGGTTACCAGGGAATCAGCAGAGCTGGCATTTGACTTCAAATCCAGGGCTATTTCTCTCATATCCTGCCCCTTCTGTGGCTGGTCTGATGATGACATTCTCCAAACATAACTGGGCTATTTCTAAGACAACCACCTCATACTTGGGCTCTGGGTCTATCTGAGATTCTTCCCTCTTGGTAGCAGCTTCTAGAGTTTTCAGTCCTCCTGGCCTTGCCTTCAAAAACCAGGGCTGTCACCCTCTCACTTCACTGAGAAATTAGAGGGGCATTCAGGTGGAAATTTTGATACCAGTGTTATATAGTTAGTCACTAATGCTGCCTCCATTTCTTCATCTGTAAAATGAACTAGAGAAGGAAATGGCAAACTGCTCCAGTATCTCTGTCAGCAAAAGTCTAAATAGGGTCACGAAGAGTCAGGCACAACTGAAATGACTAAACAACAACAAAGCAGATGAAGACTTTCAATGTTTGAGAAAGGCAGCAAGTTATTATGCAAAGTATTGAGGCATTTGAAGTTCCAGCTGTGACATGTGCTACTTCTGCAGCCTCAGGGGAATCATTTTCTCTTCTCTGAACCTCAGTTTCCTTATCTGTAAAATGGATCCAGTAATATACTACGAATCTCACAAGAGTGAGATGAGGGGAACCTGTGTAAGGGACCAGAAAGACCCATAACAAGAATTACGGAAAAGCTGGGGCTTTGACTCAGTGGGGTCTGATATCTGGGAGGGACATACTTCCTTGAGGTGTACCTTTCCCTGCTTTGTTGGTCTAGAGAATGCTACATCTGTTCCTTATCATCTTCTACTAGCTCATAGGGCTTGGATGGAAGGGGAGGTCTCTGGGAGGGAGAAAGAGTACAATGGCTGTTCTTGGTTAATAGAAGCCCCAAACCACCCATCACTTTGCTACTAATTCTTCCCTGGAATTCAGTTGGGGGAATGTCATCAAAGGGCCTTGTCTCTTGCTATAACCCTCCTGATGGGAGGAAAAGTTCCTCTTCCTCTGGAGGTGGAGCCAGACCCCGAAAACCAAAGAGATCTCCCTTTCCAGGGGAACAATGTACTTAGAAATGCTCTCCATACCTGGAGAAGCTCAGCCTGCTACCAGAAAGTCTGGAATGTCCTCTTTCTGTAGGCAGCTGTTGGCCTATGGCAGCAATTTAATCTCCCAGGACAGCCTGGTGCGTGTCTCTGTAGGATCTGGTTTCCCTCCCCCACCTCAAATTTTCTCTTCACGGGGGTGGGGGTGGGGGGCTCAACTGATTTTTTGCCTTAAGTGAAAAAATTCCTTAAGGCTTTTTATCTCTAGGTTTATGCTTCCATTGACCTAGCCAGCTGTGTTTATAAATCACATTTGACGTAGAATATGTCTGGGAGGAAGCCCAAAAATCAACTCTTGTAGGGAAGGTTTTGCTTGATCAGGTTGGGACCCCTCCATGTTTATTTTTCATTGCCAGGTGGCCAGTGGTCTAATGATAGCCGTGGGTCTATATGCAAAGCTCTCCAAAGAATCAGGTAAGTGTGACTAACTCAGTAGCTGAACTTCTGGGACTTGGCATGGGTACACACTGGGGAGTAAAGAGACCTCCCCCTACTCCCTTGCAATAAACACAATCAGAAAGGCAGGTGGTTGGAGCCCAGGATGCTGTGGAGCCGAGAGAAGAAGGAAGAAACAGCTGCATCCTGTAAGGCGAAGAGCTCAGCCACCATCCAGGTCACGGGTTCTTAACCCTGTTTGGTCCAGTGACCCCTTTTGGCAGTCAGTTTGGGGAAATCTACAGATCCCCCCTCAGAGTAACATTTCATTTGTTTTCAGTTTCAGAGTAACATTTTAAATACATAAAATATGTACCATTACAAAGGAAACCAGTCAACATTAAATTGTCACCAAAATACTTTTTAAAAAATTTTCTTTTTCAATTACATGTAAAGACAATTTTTAACATTCATTTTTTTCTAAAATTTTAAGTTCCAAATTTTCTCCCTCTTTACCTCTCCTTCCTCCTCTCTAAGACAAAATATTTTCAAAAACAAATTCATGCACCCCAGATTGAGAAGTCTCGATCCAGGTAAACCTATTGCCCCACAAAGAATCTTCACTATGAGACACACCTGATAAGTGGTCAACCAGAATCTGCTGGAAGACAAGGAGGGGACACCCCATCTCTGGAGGCAGCCTGCTCTACTTTGGGACTGCTCAGATGGAAGTCTTGCCTCAGGGTTTTCCCCTCTAGGGCTAATGACTCTAGCTATCCTGTGCAGCCTTGAGTCTTCTTCAGGCTAAACATGACCATGATCTCCTACTCATTAGGCATGGACTGAAGGTCTTTCACCATCCTGGTTGACTTCCTCTGGACCCTCCATCAACTAGAACTGAACATAAGATTCCAGATGAGTTCTGATGAAGGACAATGGGACTCTAGTACTATTTACTTCTTGAAGCTACATCTCTCTTAATTCAGTCCAGGACTGTATTAACCTTTTTGGCTAATACATTGATTCAGCTTAATTGATTGAGTTTGCAGCGTGCTGCAACCTTCTGATCTTTTCCAGATGACTTATTTCCTTACTCTGCTTAGATTATCTTGTACTTGTGACATTGATTTTTTAAAGTTATATATTTTTTTAATCAGCAAAAATCTGGTTTCTCTTTGTCCCTACCCACTTCCACTGAGAATGAAAGGAAAACAAAAACTTTGTCAAGCAAGCAAATTTTCTCATTGGCTTTTTCCAGAAACAATTTGTTTCTTTGTGAGCTCTGGGTTCTTCCCCTCTTTATCAGGAGGTGGGCAGCTTATCTTTGTATACTTGGTACTTAGCACTTAGTAAGTGTTTAATAAATGTTTACTGATAATATAAAAGCAACTTGTGAAAGTTCTGAGAATGAATAAGGCTTAGTGGTTTGAGGGAGTTCACAGCAGGCTTCAGGGAGGAGGTAGCATTTGAGCCTTGAAGACTGGACAGAGAGTAGAGACAAGGATTGGGGGAGGAAGTATATTGGAGTCTGGTTGGAGAGGGGCCTGAATGCCAGTTTGGGCTTTCATTTGGGCCACTGAAAATTTAAGAGTAGGAGAGACTAGACCTCTAGTAGGTTGCTCATGGAGGAGGGTTTGAAGGGAGAGTCTGGAGGTGGGGTGATGGACTGGTAGAGATGCTGAGGGTCCAGACTGGTACTGGTAGCCTGAGGTGCCTCCTTCTTCACCCCTACCATCTGTCTTTCTGATACAATGTTTCAAACTTTGTATTCACTTTTCCTTCTATCTATCCTATTGTCCTGAATTCCATTCCCTGAGGACTTTGATCTGGGATGTCCAAGGAAATAGATACAGTACAATGTTACCCAGGTTGATGGTATTTGGCAAGAGTGTCACTAAGACAAGATAACCAAATCCAATCATTGATATCTGGAAATTCAATGTAATGATATTTCAACAACAGCATATTTCTAACTTGTCATTTCACACACCTCTTAGATTTTAGTCTCAGTGTTTCAGACAACTTTTTTAAAAAATAGTACTTTATTTTTCCAAATGTAAATACAATTTTTAGCATTCATTTTTAGAAAATTTTGAGTTTCAAATTTTTTCCTTTCCTTCCTCTCTTCCCTCCCATTTTCCTAAAACACATAGAAATTATATATGTGTAATCATGTAAAACATATGTCCATATTAGTCACAATTGTGAAAGAAGAAACAGACCAAAAGGAAAAAATACACACACAAAAATAAAGTGAAAATAGTATGCTTCCATCTGCATTCAGACTCCATCAGATCTTTTTCTGGATGTGGATATCATTTTCCATCATGAGTTCTTTGTAATTGTTGTGGATCATTGTATTGCTGAGAAGAGCTAAGTTACTCATAGTTGATCGTGACACATTATGACTGTTACTGTGTACTATGTTCTCTTGGTTCTGCGCATTTCATTTTGCATCAGTTCATACAAGTCAGACAACTTTTAAGAGTAAAGATTGCAGGCAAGTTGCTGATTTGCCTCAGGGGAGGGAGTTCCTACACTGGGAGGTCTCTAGGGTTATAAAATCACAAGTCTGAACCAAACACATATTCATTCCCTCCATTCACTGCCAGGAAGGAAAATTCTCTCTGCCAGTTCAGATTTGTATCTGCTCTGAAGCTTAAAGTCTTAGAAAATCGACTGGAGTTACAGGAAGTTAAGTGACCAGCCCTGGGTCAGGAACCCAGGCTTCTCAGGCTCCATATCTCTCTCTGTTCCCCATACCCCATATACCTATGTGTATATATGTGATTTAAAGTTTGCCAAGCACTTTACATGTAATTATATCACTTGAAGCTATTGTGAAAAAAGCACAGAATCATTCCTTATAGCCCCACTTGATTGACTCTTATTAAAGTCCAAACCTCTCAGCCTGGTATTAGAGGTCGGTCCTCTGTGACCTATCTTGGATTGTCTTAGCTAATCTTTGGGTTCCCACGCTAAAATTCTATTATTCTAGGATTCTGCATCATAATAGCTATGCTAAGTAATTCCTATCATTCCTGCATTTGTCTTACTGGTCCAAGCCTCCAGACACTTGAAGAGCTATAAAAATGTATGAATGAATGAAAACAAAATTTATGAAGTGCATAGTATCTTCGAGGCACAATGGGTATACAAGAAAGTGGGGCAGCTCCCACCCTTAAGAAGCTTATATTCCAATAAGGGGAGATAATTATAAAAGGAAATGGTAGCCTGGAAAAGGAGTGTGTGGGCTAAGTCATAAGGAGGTAAGTTCATGTATAGGGAGGTCAATTGACTTGCCTTTTCCAGGAACAAGTTAGTATTGATTTGATTACTGAGTTTTTCCCGTTGGGATGGGGAATGGAGAGGAGTGGTAGGGAAGGATAGTAAGAGGCTGGGCTGGATGGGGTGTGAAACTGACATGGTGTAAGGGGTCCAGGGACCCTCTAAGGAACGGAGTACTGGACAGGATCATCTGGAATGAATTCACAGACTCAAGCATTCTTCAAATCAAGTAGGCAAAGGTTTATTGCAACATGGTGGGCAGAACTCCTTAAGGAACTTGCATTCCTAAAGGAACTTACAACTTAGCAGGAATAATGCTAAAATTTATATAGTAAAAGTAGTGAATTATCTGTCAGGTGATAATTTACAACCTTAGTCATTGGCATCATTCACTACTGGAAACTAGGGGAAGGGGTTTCTCAGGGATTTATTTCTGATCTGTTATGTCTGTAGCAAAATAACTTTGAGATTTGTCTATAGCTTGACCTCTGAATTGAATATGATAACTTTGGGAATCAATACATGATAATGCTATGGTTACAAGATAGTTTTTACAAGAGAATTTCTTCAGAGGTCAGCTTGTTCTTGTGATGGGGAAAGATAGTTTGTCTTACTGAGGCCCATTTATGAATTATTGCTAGGCATAGTGTCCTTGAGCTTGGGAAAAAACTGTCAGGGGAGAAAACTGGTAGGGATAGATATGATCTTTGAATTGAGGTTCCAGCACAAGCACCCAAGCACCCTGTCAAAACATGACTTGTTTTGGTCTGAGTCATAGACTATTTGACTATTTGAGTTGATGCTCAGAGATAAAGATAGGTGGGTGTAGAGTAGGAGCTCCAAAGCTGACCCATTTCCTTCTGTGTTTCCTCTAATCATCTTTCTTCTAGATTATTGCAATAGCCTCTTAACTGGCTTCCCTGACTCATCTCTCTCTTCTAATGCAGCCTTCATAGGCTGATGGTTGTCTTCCTTAAGCCCAGCTTTGATTGGGGACACAGTGTGGTATAATAGAAAGAACACCTGGATTCTAATCCTGACTATACTATATATTGGTCATGTGATGCTGAGCAAGTCAGTTACACTTTGCTGGAGGCTCAGATACCTCTTCTATAAAATGTGGAAAATAATATTTACATTCTCAATCTCATGTAGTTATGAGGAAATTTTTTTGTGAATGAACTAATAATAAGTATAATAAATTAATCACATTAATGAATGTCAATCACTAATATTATTACTAAGTTACAATACTACACATTTACTTTACTTATGTGCATTTTATGCCTCTCAGGGGCTGTGGATTCCCTTCTGGCAGAGCCCTCTCTCATCGTAATCATTGTAGGGGCCCTCACATTTACTGTCACCTTTGTGGGTTGCACTGGTGCCCTGAGGGATATACCCTTGCTACTGAAAATGGTAAGAAATTGGCAGATGTACAGTTCATAGGGGGATTATAGACACCCAAGGAAATCTCTGCTCCCAGGGACACTATGGCCAAAGGTCCTACTGTTCCAGTAACACATAGACCTTACCTGGATCACTTTCTGTCCCTTGAAGACAAGCAGGAGAGAGGCCAGAAGGTCAGGCTCTCCCTGCTTTTATCTGCTGCTTACAGGCAGGTTCAGAGTGTGAGAGGTGATGCCCTTCTTGGGGCTAGGACAGGTGCTGCCTCCCCACCCTTGCAGATCAGCTGCTGGGGCCCCTTTAGTTTTGTAACTAGGCAGGATGTTGGAAACTACTCTTTAAGCTCTGCTTAAAATACTGACATCATTTTGATATGTGTAAAGCTGACTTCTAAATTTATTCTGCCTGCACTTTCCCCTTAATAGTATACTTGTCTTTCCCCCCGCACCCGCCCCCGCTCAGAAAAGTGTAAGAAGAATTTTCCATTCATTTATTTTAGAATCTAACTGGTGCACCACACAGTACTAATTATCAGCCACAAGAGGGAGACCTCCCTTTCTTCAAGGTCAGGCTTCACACTTGGAGGCCACTAGGTTTTTAGCCACTTACTGCCTTTGCAGTTGGCCATGTTCTATAAGGGACTTTGTCAGTTTCAAACATTTTTATGCTCAATGAGTCCAGATGCACACAAAATCCCTCCTCCCTGAGGAAGGCAGGACAGGGATTGTGATCCCCATTTTACAGATGAGAAAACAGAGGCTCAGGGAAAGGGAAAGTGTGGATCTGGTAAACAGTGCACTCAGACTTGAACTCAAATTTCCTGAGTAGGGG
>JAQQSK010012541.1:0-11833 GCA_028658325.1 Potorous gilbertii | reverse complement strand
TTCAACTTCCACATTGTGCAGATGAGATGGGAGTTCAGAGAGGGAATAGACAGTTACCCATGGTCACTGGGGTGGTAAGAAGATGGGTCAAGATTAAAAGCAAAATCCTCTGTTCCTCAGACATCCTCCTCCCCAGCTACAGGATTCTATGATGGGTTGCCCAGGTACGGAGGCAAAGGAAATGGACTTCCCTCCTAACTGTCTGGTTGGCTCTACTTGGTAGCAGGGACTTTTTTTGACAAGTGCTCATAATGCAATGCTTTTGAAGAATTACTTTGACCTGGAAGAGGTACTTTCCTTTAAAAAAAAAAAAGCAAAACACTGAGGTTAGATGGGAGCAGAGGATTTGGAAGTAGAAGGAATTAAAAAGTCTAATCCAAAACTCTCCTTTTGCAGAGAAAAAAATGAAATGCAGAGAAACATGCTGCCCAAGGTCACTCAGGTAGTAAGGAGTACAGCAAGGTTTGAACCTAGACCAGGGGCAGGGAACCTGCAGCCTCAAGGCCACATATGGCCCTCTAGGTCCTCAAGTGCCACCCTTTGACTGAATCCAGACTTCACAGAACAAATCCCCTTAACCTGGCATGTAAAACCTATCCTTCTCTTGGCTTCTTGTTCTGACTTTCCAAAGCTCAGCAGGCCATAACTGTCTCCAATAGTCCTCAATCTAAAGGCATTAAGGAGATACCCAATAAAGACAGAAAGCAGCAGCTGGACCATGCACTCATGGGCAACAATGGAAGAACTTTGCAACAGGTCAGTGATCTTTCCACTATACCAAGCTGCCAGGGCCCTAAAGACTAAACTTGTAAAGAGATAGCTTTCAAAGGTTATAGCTTTTTATCTGAATAGGCACTAGAGTGTTTCCTCTTCCTAGTATTTTGGAGAATTTGGAGACAACACTTTAGATGTATGGATTTTTAGTAGAAAGGAGCAGGCCAGAGTCTGTTTTGTAAAAGGAGGGGCAAAAGGCAGCAACGTTGACAGGTTGTTTTTAACTAAGGAAAAGGAACAGAATGGGAGACATGGAAAGATGATGAATAAGAGACTGAATAGGATTAACTAGAATTCCAAAACCGATACCATGACCCAGAGTCAAGAAATGACATTTGTGTACCTTAGGCAATGTGCATCTAAGGACTGTACTTCAAACTTTCTGACATTAAAAGGGTATGTTTTATATAAAAAAAATCCTAAAAGTATCCAAATTATTTACAAATAGTAGCATTTATATGGCACTTTTATGATTTGCAAAGTGCATTATATACTTTTAACTCATTTGATCTTCACAATAGTCTGAGGTAGGTGATATCATTAATATCATTTATAGATAGGGGAACTGAGGATGAGAAATGTACAAGTTACCCAGGGGACACACAGCTAGTAAATATCTAAAGTGAGATTTGATCTCAGGTCTTCCCATCTCTCTAGCTTCCTTCAAGGCTTAGTTCATGAGCTACCTCAAAGGGGAAGTCTTTCTTGATATAGCTAATACGTATCATATTGAATTGAAAGTACTTCACAAAGTACAAGGAACTATAGAAGTATATGGGGGCATTATTATCTCAAGGGTTGTCATTACTGTGAGTAACAGGTGGGCTAAGTGTCTAATCAGCAGCAAAAGTCTCTAGGCTGATCATAGCCCTGTAGAGAGGGGATTAATTACTATTGCCAGCGGTAAATCTTGGGGACTCGGTTTCCCAACAGTCTTTGTCAAAAAATTTTAAAGTTCCTCCCTCCAAGGTAAGTTGAAATGCTTGGGTCCACAAGCCCTAAGTTTGAAGTTATCACCTATTTGGGAAAGAGTTTGTGACTTATTCCCTAGTCACAGGCAGGATAGCTGCAGGACCAGAATGGGGAGCTCCCTTGCCAGCATTTGAGGGTAGACATACCCTGGCACCCTTTGCAGGTGAGAACTGAACCAGTGAACCTAGGTTTTTAATCTCTCTAATTTTTATGTTGTGATAGATTTATTTGGCAGCAGGAACTTATCACATGATATTTCTCCCATAACAATGACTTGTCTAAAATCCCACAGCTATAATTGTCAGAGGCAAAATTTGAACATAGTTTTCCACACCCAGCATTCTGCCATGATGCTTTTGGATGCCAATTTTACATATAGGGAAACAGGCTCTGAGAGTTAAACATGACCAAGGATCACACATTTGTAAGAGGAAGAGTTAGAACTAGAACTCAAGTTTTCTAACTTCATATTTATTTCATCCAGGTTCCGCTACATCACATTATGACCTTCCTGATGAAGTCAATAAAATGTGTCTTCTTTTCCCTTCTTCCTGCTCCCTCCCTCCCAGCCTGTGTCAACTTCCAGAAGGACCTAAGGATAATAGAATTTAGGGTTGGAAGAGACCTCTGAGGTTATCTAGTTCAACCTTTTCTTTTTTACAGTGTAAACTAAAGCTGGGGAAGAGGGAAGGGGGTAGGGGATGATTTGAATATTGTTGTAACTTGCTAACTAAAGCCTTGCTCAACTCAGGAGTATTTGCATTTTAACACGTCTCTTTGAAAACCTTTAAGACTCCAAAGAATATCAGGCCCACTGACAAGTGTTGGAGAATTGACCAGGGCACTTGCCTAGTAACCTCACAAAGTATGTTCCACAAATCCCTGGAGTGTTATGAAACAGGCTGAGGGATTCTACAAAGGAAAAATTACAATCGTTAACAAGGACACATGGTAAACCTTATCCTCTGGATCAGTGGTCTATGATATGTGCAGTCAGACAGTTGCAGGGAATCATGAGACGTTAGTCAATTATACTACTAAAAAGACAATTTTTTTTACCCCATCATTTATTTGCAGACCTATATATAAAGTAACAATGAACTTCTTAGGTTCTTGTAAACAAAAAACAAATGAACATTTTGGGTACCAAAAATGAGGATGGATCCTTGGAAAAATGTTAAATGTCTAAAGAGACCAGAGAGTAAAAATGTCAATAAAAAAGATTAATGAAGGAATAAATATTCATGGCCTCAGCAGAAAGACCAAATCATTTCATGTGATCTTCTTGACAACCCCAGGGCTGTGAGGTCTGTGGAGCAAGGATGATGGACCCTATTCTTTAGAGAAGGATTCAAAAGACTTGCCTAGGGTTACTCGATAAAAATAGAGCTAAGAGCCCAACCTAGATCTTTTGACTCCATGACTAACACAGTGCCTTGTACTTAGTAGGCACTTAGTAGGTACTGATTGATTGATAAACTCAATGGGTTTTTTCCCCATTACACATGATAAAAACAAATAGCCAGTATTTATATTCACTTTAAGGTTTGCAAAAGCACTTTGTAAACTTTAAGTCATTTGATTCTCACAGCAACCTTGGAAGGTACATGCTATTATTTCCTCCCATTTTGCAAACAAAAAAATGGAGGCAGAAGTTAAGTGACTTATCTAAGGTGACATAGCTAGTAAGTGTCTGAAGTCAAGTTTGAACCTAACTGTATCATGAATATGCATGGTCACTCTTTAATTCCCATCTTATTAGTGCTAGGAATAAATTGTGTGGTTTATGGAAAAAACCATTTACTCCCACATTAGTGTTATTGTGCTTTTTTTCTTTCCTCTCCTCTTCTTCCTGGGACAGATTTTCTGTTTGTCCTCATGTCCTCTGTTCTTCCCAGCACAGACATGGACTAGGTTCAAATCCTCCCTCTGTGACTTTGGGCACATCACTTTCCCTTTCTGGACCCCAATTTTCTCATCTATGAATTGAGGAAATTAGACAATACGTTAAGTACTGCTAGAAGTTCTGTGATCCTAAGATAGACTATCTGCCAGTGCCCTCCCAAAAGAACACAGGTGTGCAAGGGGAGACAAACTAATGGATAGGCAGATGTTCACTCAGTAGAAGAAACATGCTGTCTACACAAGCTACCAGATTAATCTTCCTAAACACAACTATGACTGAGTCACACCTTCTGCTCCAAACTTTTCTTCATAAAGCATTAGGATTGTTCTTGAAACAATTCCAGTCTCAAACTTCTCTCACCCCTTTCCCCAATGATAAGCAAGAAAGGTCATTCATGTCAGCCTGGCACATTCAATCCATTATGATGTTCTCCTTGGGGATGTCACAGATCCACATTTAGTGAAAGAAAATGGCAGTTGCTTTCTCCAAACTAACCTAAAAATTATCATTAGAACCTAGATACTTCTGGTTCATAGTCTACCTTCTCTGGGATGCCTCCTCCAATTCCCCAACCAAATTTGATCTTTCCTCCTTCAAATCTCATGTTCAATCCAATCTAATTAAATTTATTTCATTTAGTTTCATTTTCATTCAATTCAATAAGGAATTGTAGCTGGAAATTTGTAAGCCTACTTACTATGTACAAATTCTTGCACAAGGCATTGTGTTAGATTCTGGGGGTTCAGAGATAAAAAGTAAAACAATCCCTGCTCTTAGGTAACTTAAATTTTACTTGGGGGATGAGACAGATGTAGGGAGGTTAAAAACTATACACAAATCAGTAAATCCGAGATAATTTGAGGACAGAGACATTAATCAGATGAGAGAAATGGGGAAGGCTTGATGTGAGAAGGAAACTTTTGGATGAATACTGATGGAAGATAGCAGTTCTGAGATGAGAAGAGAATGTATTCCAGACATAAAGGGAGGCTAGATATTTATACAAATGCATGGCGGTAGAAGATGAAGTGTGGGGAGGGTGTGGGGGGTGGGGTGTGGGTGTGAGTCTGTGTGTTCGTCCTTCGTTGCCAGACACCTTGCCATCAGAGAAATAATGACATGACTTGCACTTGACTTTGTTTTGAGTGAGGGAGGGCTGTGCAGGTCACCAGCCTCACTTCTCATCAGGATGACTAGAGATGAGGCAATTGGAGTGCCCAAGATCACAGAGCTAGTGAGTGTCAAGTGTCTGTGGTGAGATTTGAACTTGGGTCCTCCTGACTCCTGCACTGGTATTCTATCCACTGTACCACCTAGCTGCCCCTAGAAGATGAAATATCCATTTAAAGAATACTTATAGTTCATTTGATTCTTTTCAGTCATGTCTAACTCTCCATGACTCCATTTAGGATTTTCTTGGTAAAGATACTGGAGTGGTTCACCATTTCCTTCTCCAGATCATCTTACAGAGGAGCAAACTGACATAGGCAAGGTCACTTAGCTAGTAAGTGTCTGAGGTTAGATTTGAACTCAGGAAAATGAGTCTTCCTGTCTGTGCCATCTTGTTTCTCCCAATCTTATAGTACAGTTTGGTAAGACTCAAGACACTCCCATGCCAACTTTTTTTGTCCATTCTTATGTAATTAATACATTTTACTTACTTGTTAATATAGTCACTCCTGTCTGGACTCATTCTTTGGACTCCTCACCAGCCTCCTCCCATGCTGGAGAAATCTGAGAAGCACTCTCTTCACATCTGGCTGACTTCTTCAGCTGCATGGCCCACCCACCTCCTATTCTAGCTCCCTCATATGGATTGTTTCCTCACCTTGTTTCCTCATATTTGTATTCCTAGCAACTGCTTAACATGATAAACACTTGATAAGTGCTCTATCAATTCATCTATCTATGTATTCTTATTCTATGTATCTTATTCATCTACTAGACTGAATCACCTTGAGTCAGGTCTTGCACATTTTTTGTTTCCCTCCCTCCCATGAATGGCATTATAGAATTATATTAATTAACATAATAAGTCAGATTTCATGAAATCTTTGATGTATGGAGCCAATATACTTATATGTGTTTAGAGAGCAACTTAGGATTATTTCTTCCTAATAGGAAACTCTTCTGAGCAGTTTTGCTGAAGATCCTCAGTGTCATCATTACCTGTATCTTAGGACTAAGTGAGATGGTACAGAGGATAGAGCAGTGGACCTAGAGCAAGGAAGACCTGAGCTCAACTCTGACTTTGGACATTTATTAGCAATGTGACCTTGGGCAAGTCACTTAACCTCTGTCTGCCTCAGTTTCTTTAACCAAAGAATGAGGATTAGTGTTATAAAAACAAAATGAGATATTTATAAAACACTTAATCAATGTCTGGAACATAGTAAGGCCTAATAAACCTTGTTTCCATCCATATAGTTATGTGGTTCTTATCCAAGATCCTCAAAAAAAAAAATGGGCCAAACTCAATAGTGCGGGTAGAATCCTTGAATCCCGCATGAACACTTCAGAAAAGGTAGGGAAGGCAATATTTGCTTTAATGGAAAATAAGAAAGCTAGTAGCCACCAGGGATAAGACCCTTTCTTCTGCCTCTCACTTGTTCTCTGTTGTTTTTACTTTCCTTATAGAGACCAGAGCCTCTGATTAATTAATTCTGACTAACTAGCTATGTGATCTTTGGCAAGACATATAATCCCTCTGGGCTTCAGTTTTTCTCCTCTATAAAATGAGTCTGCCAGTCTGGATACTCTCTGAGCTTCCAAACTCCTGTGGCTAACATATTGTGATCCTCTAGGGGTACTTTCGAGAATTACATTGTTTTAAGCTGTAACCTGTGAGTCTGTTAATAAGGACAGCCAAGAAATTGCTAGATGTCACCCCCGGTGTCCACTGTCTCTCTCTTTCTTTGTCCTTCACTTCTGAGATGCTGAGACAAAAATATGAGAAATAAGGAAAGCAGCTTGATGCAGTGGAAACAGCAAAGACCTCTACTAGAATTCTTCACATTCTAGACTAAGATCATGAAGTTCACCTGAGATAATTTTTTTGTCTTTGAATGCTCAGTATCTAGGAAAGTTCCTGGAACATTTGCTGTTGTTCAGTTGTTTGTCTGACAACCATTTGGGGTTCAAAGATACTTGGTAATTTGTTATTTCCTCATTTTATAGATGAGGAAACTGAGGTAAATAGAAAGTGGTTTGCCCACAGTCAGACAAGCTAAGAAGTATCCGAGGCTGGATTTGAACTTCAGCCTTCATGACAACTCCACAGCCTCAACCAGCTGCCCCTAGTTGCCTGGAAAATAAAAGGAATTAAATAAATATTTGTTAATTGATTGAATCAAACATCACAAAATGGGCCCTTGAATGGTCAGCAAGAAAAACTTTGCAAATCAAAATTTTAAGATACATTCTGTTGCAGGGTCTGGGCAGGGAGGAGTGGGGAGAGAGACAAAACTCTGGGACACTGGGTATGAGCTCACATGGGGCATGGAAGTCAGGAATTAGAATGAGAGAGAAGGAAGTACACACCATCTGGTATTTCCTATTTTAACTAATTATTCTTGCTAAAAACTAAGCTCAGTTGTTTCTATGCTTCTAAATGAGTATAAATACTGTTTAAATGCCCTCTAAATTTTGGCACCTTGGAACAAAGCTCCAGTAGTCTTGCCCTAGTTCCTGGGAAAGGAACCATGGTTTGAATCTCTGCACTTTTCTTCCTCCATCAAATAGGAGATTGGACCAGATGATCTCTAGGATCTTTCAAGCTTTAAATCCTATAAATTGGAGAAATCTGCCAGTCCAGTGATGGGACCTGTGCCCATTGAACAGAAACAACTCTGTCTTGTGTATTTTGTCCCCCTCCTACCCCACAGTTATTTCAGCCTGTAATGTTTCTCCATTTCATCAATTGCTTTTCACTTCCCTAGCAAAGATTTATCTGATCTGATTCATTAAAAGGCGGAGAGGGAAAAAATGCCCAAAGATCAGTCCATTAAGATTCATTTACTCTGGGACGTACAGAAGGAGATAAATTTACGACCCTCCCCATAACTAACAGTGGTCTACATGGCAACTGATGTCATTATAAAAGGTAGAGGAAAGGAAAGAAGAAAAGGGGGAAAGAAGAGAAAGAGGGGAGATGGAGATAGAGACAGAGAGAAGAAGGGAAGAGGGGAGGGGAGAGACAGGGAGAAGAGAAAGTGAAGGCGGATAAAAGAAACAGGGGAACAAAAAGAAAGATTGAGAAGTAGACAATGAGAAACATTCATTACAGCACTGCTGCAGCTCTCAAGAATATGATTTTTTTTTCAACTTGTCAGTGTTCAGAATTTCATGAAGGCTGAGAACCCCTGGTCTAATTCAGGAACTCTCTCCCTTTCTTCCCCACCTTCAATGCCCCACAAACCTTTGAGGGGAAAAGAAACTAACTGTAAGTGTGATCCTAGGTCAGAAGAGTGGGAAAGCACTCTGGACTTAGAAAAGTCTTTCCTCTTACACATTCACACTTGCAAGAAACTGAGAACTGATAGGTTGAAAAAAGTATATTCTTGGAAATAGAGTAGCTTTAGTGATGTAGGTTTCTCTCCATCTTCTCATTCTGTCTTTCTCTTTCTGTCTCTTTCCTCCTCCAATTTCTCCTCCTCCTCCTCCTTCTCCTCCTTCTCCTTCTACTACTCTTCTTCCTCCTCTTTTTTCATTTTGTCTCTCTCTGTTAGCATAGAGTGGGAGGAGTAAAAGAGGAGGTTCTTGTAGTATACTTTGGAGAGTACTACCACCCTAAAAAATAAATACATATACCCAGAGAGTAAGAGACACTTGTCAAGAGGGTATGGCAATATGTGACACATAGCTACATCTTTCTGTTGAAAGTAATCTCTTTATTTTTGTCCTTATGTACATATGCAGATAAAATCTAGAATTTATTTCCTTTCAAATTGACTAGAAGGTAGAGAAAAGTTTACTAAAAGCAAAAGTATACAGGCTGGGAAAATAGACAACCCTTAGTGCTAGACATTATATTTGATAATGGGTATACAATGAAAAAACAATTGTCTTCCAAGATCTTACCTAATGGGGAGGGAATACAACATTTAATCAAATAAATGCAATTTAATTTGAGAATGGAGACAGAACTCTCAATCAAAGAGATTAATCTTTAAGTTGAATCCTTAAGGAAGCTGAAGACTAATTCTAAGGGACCAATGAAAGCTAAGTGAATAAGATGCTGGCTTTGAAATCAAAACATCAGTTCAAATCTTACCTTAGAAACTTAAGAGTTGTGTGACCTTGGACATATCACTTAACTTCTCTGGGCTTCATATTCCTTATCTATAAAATGAGAGGTTTGGACTCTATGGACTCAAAAGTTTCTTCTAGATCTATATGTGTGATAGTAGACAAGGAGGGAGTACATTCCAAGAATGGAGGACAGACTGTGCAAGAGCAAGAGAGCAAATGCTGAGTCTACAGAAGAGCTAGTATACCGGGTTTGTGGGAGGAGTAGCATGAAGTAATTCTGAAAGGCAGGTAGAAGTCAAAATATGACAGGAAATAATGATGCTAATTACCATTGTCTTGTCCATTTCGATCAGTGGGCTTAACATTTTCCTTGTTCCTCCTCTTGCCACCAATAAAGTGATAGTATCACAGTATAATTTACCAGGTTTAAAACGATAATAACAACAGCAAGTTTTCCATGGCAGATGAGTAGCTCAAAGATTATAGTAAGTGCTAGAGTTCAGTAGAAGGGCAGTTGCTTGTGGGATAGGACAACTGAGAAGGACTTCCTAGAAGAGGTGGAATTAAGATGGATAGAAAACTACATAATGTTTGTTGATTGATTGATTGATTGATAAGTAGAACTAGGCTGATAGCTGTTCTCAAAATAGCATTCCATTTCTGGTTTCCATATATTTGTCTGGCCATCTGCCACCACTAGAATGCACTTCACTGCATCTCTGTCACTCAGAATCCAATTCCTTGAAGACTTAGCTCAGGCACCACCTCCTCTATAAAGTCTTTCATTGATCCCTTTTTTTAAACCAGTGTTCTCTCCCTCTTCAAATTACTTTGTATTTTACTCATCTGTTTTCATGTTGAAAGGTAATGTGTTGAAGTAGTAGAAAGAGCCAACCTCAGAGACAGGAAGATCTGGGTTCACATCCAGCTTTTGATATACTAGATGTTTGATATAGTAGATACTGGCCAAACCACTTAACCTCTCAGTGCTCCCAGGCAGCTCTTGAAAACTGTAAATCGAAGAGTAAGTGGTTGATTCGTTTTGATAGAGTTTCTTCACTAGGCATTCCCTACATCAGTGAAATCACTGCCCTGGACCTCTCCCTTTCCCTTCCTCCCATCTCACCAGGTATCTATCTATTTTATCCCTCCTCTAGAACATGAGTTCCTTTAGAGTAGGATCTATTTGGCTTTGGGTTTTGCATCCCCAGTGACATAAATCACTTTCCTGTTCTTTTTCTCAGTTTCCTCATCTGTGAAAATATGATTATAAATCGGTTGAGCTAATTTGATCTCTTTCTTCTGAAGCACCCTATGTCTCTTAGTTCTGTGCAGTCACAATAAGGTCTCAATGGGCTTTGGGGATTATCGAGGACTGGTGGAAGTGTTCATCTCATCTCCTCTTGGTAAGACAGCTGTCAGCCAAATTATGAAGTTCCTTTTCCCTTAGTGGCATTTACACTTTTCAAATATTTGAAGTCTAATCCTCTCACTTAGTCAGCGCTGCTCTAAGCTGGGCATATTTCGTCCTTTTAATCGCTCCTTGTAAGTCATTTCCCGCCTCCACCCCAATTCTCTCAATTGTTGATTGGCATTGCTCTGCTTCAGGCTTTATCTAACTTGGAGTTTTCATCCACCATTCAGTAAGTATATACCCTACACCAGTTCTCTGGGTGCTTGGGGACGTAGATCTAGAAGTATGAGATACCAACTTTGCCTTGAGAAGTCTGTAATTTAGATGGGGAACTAATGTAAACAAATGTGATAACTCATGATTGATGGTAGTCAAGCAATCAGCAAGCAATTATTAAGTGCCTACTATGTGCAAAGCACTGTGCTAAAAACTAGAGATAAAAAGACAAAAGTGAAAATAATCCCAACCCTCAGGGATCTTACAGTTCTCCCTATGGTACGTATATAGCAACAAGGGGATTTGGGAAGGGTAAAAGATTCTGGTAATTTAGAGTGCAGATAGAAAGGGGGAGGAAATTAGGAAAGGTTTCACATTGAAGATGGTACTTCAGTTGATCCTGGGAGGCCTCTAGGGACTCTGAAAGATGGAAGAGAAAAGACACATAGAGACGATACTTGAATGACCATGTATGAAAAAATTTGACTGAGAATCATAGGGTTTATAGCTGGAAAGGACTTTAGAGCTCACATAGTTCAGTCTCTTCATTTTATAGTTGAGGAAACTGAGGCTTAAGGTCGTAAAAGCTAGTCAACAACAGAACAGCGGCTTCCTCTGAGTCTAAATCGTGGTATGGCATATGCTCTGGGGGGGCGGAGCCAAGATGGCGGAGTAGAAAGACTCACATTTGCTAGCTCCGAATCCACAGCCCATAGATTTCCTGTAAAAAGAACTCCTGACAAATTCTGGAACAGTGGAAGCTGCGCAGAAACACAGTGAAGGAGATTCCTGTTGCAGAGAGCCCTGAAAAACCGACCATAAAAGTACCCTGGATGGGATGAGAGCCCTGCCCTGCGGAGCCCTCCCCTCCCCCTGCCCTGGCCACACCACACTGAGACGAACGAGCAGACCCCAGCAGGCTTCAGGGACCAGAATCTCCAGCAGCTGCGAAGGTCCCTCCACCCACAGACGCACAGGTCAGTGAGAGAGACAGGCTGAGAGGGGAGCGGGGTATCTCCGGGACTCGGACCCCCTCGGGAGGCGGCCTCTGCGGCAGAGGCAGAGGCAGCTCGGCCAGAGATTACCAGAGCAGGCAGGAGCTCCACAGCAGCTCCATTACGAAAGGTCTCTGCATAAACCCCCTGAGGGAACTGGGCTTGGGAGGCGGCCCTGCCCCCACCTGAGCACCAGCAGATAAGCTCCCATTGAAGAACAGTCAGGCCTGCTGCCAAAAGCCCTGAGGCTGAGGAGCAGCATTTGAATCTCAGACCCCAAGCACTAGCTGGGCAGATCTAGGCTGG
>JAQQSK010012540.1:0-11834 GCA_028658325.1 Potorous gilbertii | reverse complement strand
AAGATAAGTCTTCCTGATTTCAAACATGAAACTCTATCCACTGCACTACCTTGCTGACCACTAAAGTGAGACTAAGCTTAAAAATGTTTTTTGAATATACAGAATGAGTAGTCAATATAGATGACTGAGGAATTCCTAGACTTCATGTTGGATATGAAGTAAATATTAGATTAGATTAGTAAACATTAGATATGAAGTAAATAATACAATTACTTCTAACTTATTGCTGAGTATCTTTTCATAGTCTTTATTTAGAAAGTAGTTCTGTGGGATATAGTCCTTAACCTATAATGAAATATAGTCACCTCACACAGGTATATATAAAATACATCTATCAGTTATACTTAATAAATGCATAGTAAGCAATCATATAAGAGTTAACATATGGCCCATCATATGCAGGATATGTAGTATCTTAACAAATGATAAAGCAAAATTAGTGCTCTTACAACAAACTCAGACAGAGGTAATAGTGCAAACTAACACTGAGGTTAAAGGGTAAAGCAACAAGAATTGCCACCACAAAGAACAGTTCAAAAGTAGAAACAAGGAACAGAAGTAAAATAATTTTGAAATTCAAAGCAGAAATATAGCAGTAACAAATATCAAATAGATAAAATATTAAAATGCATTACTAGGCTATTATTTTCACTGAAAAAGATCAGGAAACTTAAGACATTCTTTACTGTCAAAGACACCAAGAAATGTCAATGACCACATATTTCTTTGTATGTTGATATACTTCAATATATTTAGGAATTTTGTTACTGGTTTTCAATTTTTTTATTATAACTAATTACTAATGAATGTTTTTGGAGGAAATTTCAGCTCCCTCATAATTCTGAACTTTAAGTTCTATCAATTGCATGTCAGATATATACATATATATATATGTATAGGCTTGATATTTTAAACAAGAAAAATGGTACTTCTATATTTCTATGTTGTAAAAAGATTTGCAAGTTTATTGTTTCATATACAAACACAGGTACACTCAACTCTACACACAGACTCAAACATAGAGATTATATACCTGACATCCCTGTGATGATGATCAATGTATCTGGAGCGAGGTAGAGTGAGATAATGACTTCAAGCGTGGCAGAAACAAGAATATAAACATGAGACTCAGAAAGGAAATGGAAAGAAAATAGTTTGATCAAATTAAAATGAAGTTTAGAAGGACAGAGGGAAGTATATAAAAAGTTAAAAATAATGACTGACAATTTTTTGTGCTCAATACATTTAGAAATGTTAAAGGTGAAATTGTTTCAGGTTCAGTCTTTAAATAATTCTCATTCATGAAAACTACTCATTACCAGTAACTAAAGCATCACAAAAGTGAGATATTAAATTTCAAAGCCAAACTATCAAAGCATAACATTTCCTTCATAAGGCACAAACACATGTAATGACTTGAGAGCTACTATATCCTTACAGGGATATAAGGGACTTGGGGTGGGAGCTTAAGTATTTCCAAATATATGAAGGGATAGAGATTTGTACATGGAAGAGATTTATACTATTTGGATCCAGAGGTTATAAGGAGGAAAAAGTGGCTGTAAGTTACAGAAAGGCATCTATAAGTTCAACATGAGGCAAGGGGAAAACTTATTTACAATCAAAATTGTTCAGAAACAGGAAGTGTTAATTTGGGAAGCAGATTTCCCATCACTGCAGGTCTTCAAACAAAAGCAAGTCTCTGCCATCCTTAAAAACCTTCCACTGGATCCCACCATGTCTGATAGCTGTTATCTTCTATCTCCTCTTATCTACTCTTTGAAAAGTCATCTATATTCAGTTTCTCTGCTTCCTCTCCTCTTACTCTTCTAATCACTCTGAAATCTGGCTGCAGAGATCATCATTCAACTGAAACTGCTATCTCCAAATTTAACAATAATCTGACCTGCCATTTTAATGAATTTTTCTCAGTTCTGATTCTTTTATACTTCTCTGAAGCACATGATAACTGTTGACCACCTTCCTCAAAGTGTGGGTGATCCTGCTCTGTCTTGTTCATCATCCTCCTTTTCCATCACAAGCCCCCTAACTGTGGGTATCTTCTAAGACTCTGTCCTAGATCCTTTTTATATACTTTCTTAATAGGTGATCTCATGGATTCAATTATCATTTCTATGCAAACATCTCTAAGTGTGTAGGTATAAAGCCCAATCTCCCTCTTGAGCTATATACATTTCCACACCATGAACTGTCTATTAGTTATTTCAAACTGAAGGCATCCCATAACTCAATATATTCAAAATAATTATTTCCTCTAAGAAGCACTCTTCAGAATATCCTTATTTCCACCATAGACACCACTATCCTTCTGGTTGCTGAGGTTAAACTGTTTTCAACATTCCTAACACTTTTTATATGCATCCCCTTCTCTCTATTGACATAGAAGAACCCACTCTAGTTCAGGTCCTCATTACTCCCATTTGAACTATTATAACAGCATACTTCTTTGATTTTCCTGTTTCATATCTCTCCACTTCAATCTATCCTCCATAAAGCTACTAAAGTAATTTTCCTAAAGTTTGGTTCTAACAATGTAACTCCACTACTCAATAAAATTCTGGCAATTTCCTATTGCCAATAGTAGAAAATATAAACTTAATTATTTGGCAATTAAAACTCTTCACAAGCTGGCCCTTAACTATGTTTCCTAGATATTTACATAATACTTTCCTCCATGTTTCTGGTTAAGCCATAATAGCCTCCTCACTATTCATCACACACAAACCTGCATTTCCAATCTCCATGTCTTTGTACTGGCTGTGCCCCATATCTGTGACGTTTTCTTGCCACATGTGTACGGTCTCCTGGAATCCCGTTTCCTTAAAAATCAGCTGAAGCTACGCCTTTGACATGAAGCTTTTCTTGTTTTCCCAGGTGTAGTTTACCCTATACCACTCTCAACACACTACACTGAATTTGGTATGTATGTGTTATATATACTTATATTTTATCTTTTCCAATAGAAAGAAAGTTTCTACAAGACAAACCCTTTTCAATTTTTTCTCTGGATCCTCAAATCTTAGCATAAGACCTGACACATAGTTAGCATTTAATAAATGCTTGTTGATTGTTTCTGCTGGAAGCTAGATGATCCTATAATCAGAGATAACATAGTGGAAATTCCTGTCTAACTAAATTGGACTAAAAAGTCTTCTGATATTTTTCTTGTTTGGAAATTTTGTCTATTACATTCATGCCAAAGGGAAGACAGGGTTTGATATACTATAAAAAACTTCACAGTTTCTACCCTTGAGAAGCTTCCTTTCAATAAAATTTTTAGAGGAGAAGAGTGGAAAAAAGAGTAAAGTTCCAAAGGAGACTAAAAGGGGATTAATTTTAAAAGAGTTGGATCCTATTTCCACTTAACAAATATTTATTTGGTTTCTACTATATGGTTTCTACTTCAATTATGTAATGGAGACTTACACTGTAAAAGGAAGATAGGTCATGCACAGGAATAAGTAATATTCAACAGAATTGACAAAGACAAGAGAAAAGCATAATTACAGTGCTATGAGACTGGATAATAGGAAGGATTAAATTTGGCTATAAGGATAATAATAGAAACAACAAGAACTAACAAAGTCCATACTCTCCCAGGATATGGTACTTCTCCAAACTAGATACTGTCCCAGGGAAGACCTCGTAATGGTCACACCTTGGGTAAGGGTAAGAGTTTTCATAGTATGCCTGGGTAACATGAAAGGTCTAATTTGTTTTTAAACTAGGTTCTATGGAAAAAAAATAAAGAGGGTCAAGATGGTTTGGAATATATTTTGTATACTACAGGGAACTAATGACAATTTTTAAACAGAGTGAAGCATTGTGCACTAGTAAATTTCAGTTCATGCAAGAAACAATGGAAGTATACACTATAAATTAAACTTCCAAAACTTTCACAGTATCAAAGATTTAGTGCAGGAAAGAACCTTAAAGATAATTTTGAAAGTTCTTGTTTTAGAGATGAGGAAAATGAGGTGCAAAGAGGTTAAATGACTTTTCAAAGGCCAAACAAGCACAAAATAGCAAGAAATTAAGCAGTAGATCTAGAATTCAGAAACAGGTCCTCTGACTTGAAATCTATCATTCTTTCGAGCGAATCATGGTTCTAATTTGGACAGATGAAATTTCCCTCATTAGACATAATTACTTAAAAAAGTAACCAAGTTAGAGCGAACTCATGAACAAAATACATTCCTGAAAATTTGTAAATGAAGGGCAATTCTGTCAAAGAAATTACATGTGAAATGTATTCTCCAAAATGTTGGTTTTGAAGTTAAAAATTTTTTCCATAGTAAAATACTTTAAAAATCTACATAAAACCCTAGCTACAACTACATAAATTTACTGTTATGAAGAACATACCAACAACTTGCTCAGAAAATAGACTTATAATGTAGTACTTAAGAACTAACTAAAAATTATATATATATATATATATACACACACATATACACATATATATGCATACTAAAATAAGTGAGCAGAATAGTTCAATAGAAAAGGAGTTGGGATTCAAAATAAATAAAGAGCTGTTCCTTCTCTAAATTCCTCTTTTAAGAGTGACACAAATACACTTTCTTATTATCTGACTAATGTCTACAATACTGTTGTCAGTTGTGATGGAAGAAATGCTAGACTTTTAAAATTATATGAACACTGTTACTCCCAAGAGTAACTGCCTTGTTTGCTGTCATGTGGTAAGGCATCAGAAATAGGAAATAAAGGTATCTTCTAATAGGCAGAGTCCAGTTTTCTACACATACCATCAGCCTTCCTAAATCACATACTCCCTCTAAAGACAGTATATCATTATGCTTATAATTAACTGAATCTCCAGTATATGAATTCAGACTCAAACCTTCTTCTACCTCTTCTAAGCAAAATAAGACACACAGAGACAATAACTACCTCAGCCTGAGTAAACCAATAAGTTTAATGCAGAGAAACTTTCAACTCTTTTGCTCAAACAACTGACATAATCATTAAGGATTTTAATACTAGACTACCATCTTTTATCTAGAATTGCTGAAGATTTAAACTATTTTTTACTTCCTAAAAATACCCAGAAAGGCTTAACTCACTTTTTAAAAAAGTGTTACCGAAAACCTACAGAGGAAATTAATAAAATGCCTCATTTAGTCAAATATGTTTTATCATTCAGAGATTTTATTTGGAGGGGGCTACCATTATAGAAATCCTGGGGGTCATGACTGGTAATGGAAAGGTCATCAGAAAATGAAGAAAATAGTGACTGAATATATAGATTGGGTACATGAAAAGTGTTGTCACTCTTCAATTAAGCATTCATCCTTATGCAGTCAATGCATAAGTATCTGTTCTTGGACAGGTAGTAGGTTTGTCTATCTGTCATAGGAAAATATAATTTACAACTAGAAGAGATCTTGATAGTATCCATCCCAACCTTCTCACTTTACAGAAGATAAAAAAGGAAACTGAGACCAAGAAACTTTAAACAACTTTCCCAAAGTCACAAAGCACAATCAGCATTTAAACTTCTGAATCCAACTCTAATACTTACTACAATATGCCATCAAAAAGTTGAAATCATATCTGGTACAAAGAAAAATGGATTATCAATTGGAATTTTATTAGAACATAAGCTCCTTAAGTACAGGGGATATTTCACTTTAATCTTTGTATCCCTGGCACGTAGCACAGTGCTCAGCACATATTGAGAGTTTAATAAATGTTTGCTGAGTGATCAAAGTTATAAATAAATGGAGATACATACATATGTAATTAACAACTTTAAAATTCTCTAAATTGAATAGATTGAAAATTATGACCAATTAAATTCCTATTAACATTAACCAATGATTCTTACCATACTCTGAAAAGAAATAAATGTTTTTCCCAGGACAAAATATAGTCAGAGATTAGACTTGAAAATTAGGATTGTAATAAAACTTAAAAGAAATCAATAAATTTAAAATAAATATGACAGTGGAGTTAATAAGACAGACAAAACTCAAATAAACCATAAGTGATTTTTTAAAAAAAGATTCCCATAATTATTGTTTACAGGAGGGAGACATCTATAATTTCTTTTATATTTATATTTGAGTGGCAGTGTTGTAATGGAAAATCTCTAGATTTGAACTTAAAAGGTCTGTGTCATTAACTAGTTGTATGAATTTGGAAAAGTCACTTAACCTCTATGAACTTTAGTTTCCTTATCGGAGAGAACTGATTATTGAGATAACACTATATCATAATGCAATGTACAATCTTTCCAAAAGTGTTTCCAATTTGGATTCCCAAAAGAGCTCTTAAACAGGTAATGAATTTCCTATCACTGTAAATCTTGAGTGGAACTCAGATGACCAATTTGTTGGAGATTCACACTCCTAATAAGAATTAAATCAGTTGAACTCTAAAGCGTCTTCAAATGAGAAAACCTATTGATGGTAAGAAAATATAACAGCATATTGCTAATCACTTTTCTTTACCTGCTAGAGTGGCCTGCACAGTCAATCCTTGGCTGTCTATAACTAACAATAATAATTCACATTTATACAGGCTTTAAAGTATGCAAAATGCTTTGAGTAAGTTTCTTTGAACTCCACAAAAAACTCTACGAGGCAGCATTAATCCTCATCTTACACAAATGGAAATGGAGGCTTAGTCGAGTTCAGTGACATGCTCAGTCACACAGCTGTTAACCGCCTACGAGGTCAGGGTTCAGTCTCAGGTTAGAGTGACTCCAACTCCAGTGCTCTATCTGCTGCACCACCTAACTGCCTAGATCCATGTTAATCAAAGAGATGTAACAGAGCTATGACAAACAAAATCCAAAAATCACATAGTAATTTTTGAATATATATTTTCATTTATATATAAATGTTAATATTTATCATATTTCTTGATACTGCTTCAAATCTGACCAGCATCTCTAAAATTCGGTTGCCCCCTAGACCATAAAAGAGATATTTCTGCTCACAATGATAAAAAGAGTATAATTTTAAATGAATCTGTGTAGTTTAGAAATCAATTCTTTCCTAGTCCATGAGAGGTAATGAAGGGAGGCTCCTCTGTTGGGTTGCACATCCTAAAGAGGTAAAAAATGTAAAGTGGTATTAAACTGCTACAACATGAGGCTTAATCATCTGATCAGATGATGAAGCAATGTAGTCTAATGAACAGAATGCTGGATTTAGCATTAGAAAAGCCCTAGTTCCAAACTAACTTCTGAAACTATGTGATCATAGGCAAGTTACTGAACTACCTGAGTTCTGGTTCATCATCTATAAAATGGGTGTCATAATAGCAGTTATACCTACCTTACAGTGTAACTGTAATACTTTGAATATTACATTATATAAATGTCAATTATGATGATAATTACATCACTAAGAAAATAAAAGCTAAACATCTTGATTGTGATTTACCAAAAAACATCTAGAATAATGTTTTTGCTCTAATAGTATCTACTTTTATTTCTGAACTGTAAGGTCAAGTGCAACATACTATTTAAGCTTCTTTCACAGTGCCTATAATGCCTATGACAGTGATCCTTAGATAAAAGTTTGCAATGATAAAAATTTTATTGATAAAGGGCTTTGAAGATTTGAAAAGCACTTTATATATTTTGGCCGGATCCCTGTGGTGTAGGTACTACTTCATTTTATGAATGTAAAAACTGAGGCTCAAAGAGGTTAAGTGACGTGTCCATGGATATATATGTATAATGCAAGAATTAAACCTGAGGTAATCTGACTCAAAGTCCTGTGTTCTTTATACAATATCAAACTGCCTGTAGTCATGAAAGTGCCACACTGGCTACTGAGCTTGGATTCAGCGAGACCAAAGTTCAACTCCTGCATTTGACACAATATATGTGACTCTTAGCAAGTTGCAAATGCCCAGATTTGGTTTCCTTATCTATATGACAGCAATAATAATAGACCATATCTCATGGAGTTGTGAGGATAAAATGAGTGTACATATGATTGTGTGTGTGTGAGTATGTGTGTGTGTGTGTGTGTGTGTATATATATATATATATATATATATATATATATATATATATAATTTTCTAAACTTCAGAGATCTATGTAAATTCTAACTATTATTGTGTTACCCCTGTGACTTTAGTGAAGAGAGATCTCACTGAATTAGACATTTATTTCTGGAAGGGATCTTTGAGGCCATTATATGTAATCTTCTCATTTTGCCAATTAGGAAACTAAGGCACAAAGATCTGAACCTAGGTATTCCTAACTCTACATCCAACACCCTATCTATTTTACCCCATTTCCTATACAAGTCTTGATTTCCTCGATTATCAAATGGAGATATTAATACCTGTAATATCTACCTTATAGAATACCTGTGAGAAAAGTATCTTGCAAACAACAATAGGCTGGATTAAGGTATTATAAACAACTTAGTGTTACTGAATTCCAGGAGTTTACTTAAACCATGTCTATGTGGTTTAATGTTGGTTATTTGCCAATAGGAAAACACGGTCATTTATACAACATTTATACCTATCTCTTAATTCTTCACCCATATTTTCCTTCATTCACTAAACAACATGAAGGGATAAGAGAGTAGGAGGTGAAAAGGAAGAGAGCTCTAGGCATGGATTCTTATTTCATCGTAATGATGTTGTTGAATCATTTCAGTCATGTCCAACTCTGCGTGTCCACGTTTGGGGTTTTCTTGGCAAAGATATTGAAATGGTTTGCAATTTCCTTCTCTATTCTATTTTACAGATCAGAAATGAGGCAAACAGGGTTAAGGAACTTGCCCAGGGTACCACAGTTAGTAAATATCTGGGGTCAGATTTGAATCAGGTCCTCCTGACTCCAGGATCAGTGCTCTATCTGCACTACAGAGCTGCCCCTTTCCTTGATTTAGGGAATTTCTAGTGAAGAAAGTCCCATCAAAGCAATTCAATAACTGTTCCACAACGATCTGTCTCAGAAAGACTTGAACAGCATACACAGAGATCAAAAGATCTGCCAACAGTTACACAGCCATTAAGTGCCTGATATAGGACTTGAAATTGACTTTCTGACTTTGAAAGCAATGCTCTATCCATTACATTGCTCTTGCCTCTCTCATACAATGAGCATATATTCATTCATTAACTCATTTACTTGACAAATATTTATTATATGCTGACTGACTGCAAAACAGTCTTCTAAGTACTGAGACAAATAAAAATACAATATAGATATAAAACTATCTCTTTTTCAGGAGCTTTTGGTATGGTAAAAGGATAAGACATACAAATAATGTCAAAGAGAATATAATAAATGTATATGAGAAGTAAAGAGCTTCGAGAATTCAAAAGTGAACGATTAAAAGAATCAGGAAAAAGCTTTGTGGAAGACATGGAATTTGCACTGGATCTTAAAGAATGGGCAGGATTTCAACAATTAGAAATGGGGTTAAGGGACTGTATGGGTAAAGAATTGTGTGAGAAAAGGGGCAGAGAAAGAATGGAATGCTTTCACAGATTAGCAAAAATATTTAGCCTTAAGTATTTGAGATTAAATATTATCTCCTTTCTCTATGTGGAAAAATTAGTCTTATGAGATTCTAACAGATTTGCTCAAATTTAAGAAATCTCCAAGAAGGTAAAAATTAGAGTGGTTTTCATATTCTTATGATTCTTGTGACTACAACACCCCAAATTACTGCTAATTCTGCCTCAGATAATAAAGTCTGTAAGGAGATTTAAATAAATCCTCCCAGTAATTAAAATGTTCACTATAGCTAAATGTTAACAAATTGATACAATATTTTTATTTGTATATAATAAGCCATTAAGTAAAACTTTTCACACCATCTTACTAGAATATTTATAAAACCTTTACCAGAAAAAATCCCCAGTTATTTTTTCACGTAATTCTATTAAAATTACACCCACATAAAAAGTGCCCTGTAAATTAAGAATACTGAAGCACATCTCATTTTTCTTTACATGAACAAGACTGCAAATTTACTATCTTATTTAATTAATCAAAGACCAATATTATGAGTAAATGATGATTTTTCTGCTTTCCTAATAAAATTTTATTGAATTTATTTAGTTAAGCATGGTGAGGTTGGAAGATATGTGTGTGACTGTGTGTATATACATATATATATATACATATATGATAGATACATACAGATATAAATATGGATGTAGGGCATCTCAAAAGTCATAGTACAGTTTTAAGTTTTAATAACTTTAGAAATACAAATGCTAAAAACTTACAGACATTAATATTTGAAAGACCATTTAAATTTTTCAATAAAATATATTGATATATTTCTTACTAAAATTCAATATAACCACCATCTTGTGCTATACATCAATCTAGTCAATTTTCAGACTTTCCATATCCTTTATCAGCTGTTGCTCAGTGACTGAAGCTCTAAAATCATCCAAAGAATGAGATTTTAACGCATAATTGAGAGTTCTGACATTACTCCACAAGAAAAATTCTAATGGAGATAGATCAGGTGATCAAAGTAATCAAGCAAAAGGACCTCCTCCACGGATCCACCAGTCTTAAAAAAGTATCAACCAGAAACTTGCATAAGTAGTGCATAAGGGAAGGGTGCCCTGTCTTATTAAAATGAAAATTTAAAAAATTTTTTAAAATTTACAAAGGAAATTTAAATAAACTTTCAAATGTTATCTTGTAAGTTTGTGGTTATTTATAATTTTAAAGTTTTGAAAGTTTAAAACTGTATTAAAACTTTTAAGTCACCTTGTATATAAGAAATTTTGTTTCGAATATGAAAAATTATTAGTTTAGGTTTAAAACAATTTTCACTATAAAGTAACTAAGTAAATAAAGTATTTTTAAATTGTGTACAATGTTATTTTATTATATTTACCTATCTCTCTCTGGAGAATAATGGTCATCCAGGACACGATGTCTGTCCATTCTGCTGATAGTGTTATAATGTCCACTAGAAGGCCGTGTCCCTCGAAGTCCCTGTTCCACAGTGCGACTGAAAGAGATAAAGAATCCATCAATTATCTTCCATATTTGTGAACCATGTTCAAAAACTACATTGCAAAACTTTCTGATAGTACAGAAATTGGGGAAAAACAACAACAGCAAGTATAATGTTGCTGTTGCTTGTCCTTCGTTCTTGAAGAGAACCACGACATGAGGGAGGTGATACTAGGACTTGCAAGTGAATTGGATTTAAGTGAGGTAGGTCTGTGCAAAGTCACCAGCCTCACTTTCTCTTCTGGAGCCATCTGGGTCCACTGACCAGATGTGGATCAGAGCAGCTGGCCCAGGATGGATGGGGGACCTTGGCCTTTTCAAGCTAAAATCTAATGGAAAATAAAATATAACATAAAATACACTGCTATTAAAAATGTGATGAGAACAAAAAGACATTGTCTGTAAAAGACTAATATCTTTCAAAATGGGGAAATGTAGTATGTATCAATTAGGAAAATAACAGATAAAAGAAAATTGCCAAGAGAGGAAAGAAAAAAATTATTTTTTGGTTTTACATTCATATTGCTTTGATAACTAGAAGGATCTGTTTAAATTATAGATTAAACCATTAAAGTAAAAAATGCCAAAGACAAACAAAAGACAATACACCAACCCTAACATGTGGAACCAAATATATAAGCATCATTTCCATAAATCAATGAGTTTTTTATGTGTGTGCATATGTGATATATGTGTTTATAATGTATCTGAAATATACTGGATTTTATGCAGATGAGAAGCAACACGGTACAATAGATAGAGAGCTGGTCCAAGAGATAAAAAGACTTGGGTTTGAATTCTATATTTCACCCATACACTGGCTCT
>JAQQSK010012539.1:0-11834 GCA_028658325.1 Potorous gilbertii | reverse complement strand
AAAATTTTGTGAAAATGAATGTAAAAAGTTAAATAAATAAATATATATTAAAAAAAAAAAAAAAAACCCAGGTGGCCTCTGAGGTTTCCTCCAGCTTTAGTTCTGACCTTATGATCTAGATAAAAAGGTCTAGAGTTAGCAAAACCAAGTGCAAATACTGTCTTGGACATTTCTGAGCTGTGTGACCATGGGCAGGTCAGTTAACCTGTTTGCCTCAATTTCTTTATCTGTAAAATGGGGAAAATAATACCATCTCCCTCCTAGGGTTGGGCTGAAGATGAAAGAAGATGATATTTGTAAAGTACTTTGGAAATTTTAAAGAGCTATATCCATATTAGCTATCATTACATTAAGCTCTTTCATCATTAAATGTCTGTGATATTGGATAGATCACTTAACTGCTCTAAGTCTCAGTTTCCTTATCTATGAAAGGAAGGGTTAAAACCAAGTTCTCTTCAGGGGCAGTTAGGTGGCTCATTAGATAGAGTGTAGGGCCTGGAGTTAGGAAGACCTGAGTTCAAATCCAACCTGAGATACTGACTGTGAGACGTTGGGCAAGTCACTTAATTCTGTTTGCTTCCGTTTTCTGATCTGTAAAATGAGCCAGAGAATGAAATGACAAACTACTGCAGTATCTTTGCCAAGAAAACCTCAAATGGGGTCAGAGTCAAACATTACTGAACACAATTGAAATCTAAACAGTCTGTAGGTCCCTGTACCTGTACATTTTCTCTTTCCTCTGGCACTCCCTATATGTGGGGAGAATCATAGTCTAGAAGACTGTTGATGGGAAACACAGAGAACTCCCCACAAGAGGCCTTCCTTGTCCTCTGATTAAACCAAGAGACTGGTTTGGCTCTGGGAGGCACAAATAACCTGGGGAGAGTCATGACTATAGAAAAGCATACGTTTTTACTCTGGAGAATAGTTGTGATTAAAGTGCATTGAACTCTGAATCTAAAATGCTTGAGGCTGAATTTTAACTCAGATCTTCTGTATGCCTGGTACAGAGCTCCATTTACTGTATCACTTAACAGCCTCAAACCTAGTCTGAGACTTCAGAAATCGTCTAATCCAACTTCCCCCCCCCCCACTCCACCATTTTACAGATGAAACAGGTCTAGGAGGGAAGTTGAGATACTTGACTAAGGTTGCTAACATCATAGGTCAGATTTGAACTCAGATTCTGTGATTCCCAACCCAGTGCTCTTACCACTGGACACTGTCCCTGTTCCAGTACTCCTCTGATCAGTCTCTGGTCTCTGACAATGTTTAGTCGTTCTTACTAACCCACTGTGGCCTCATTGTGCCTTGCATTGTAGTTGCCTGTGTATATTTCTGTTTTCTCTGTCCTGTTGAGCTCCGTTGGGAGCAGAGATTATTTCTTATGTCACTTGGTATCCCTCAGGGTAGCTAAACAAAGCTCCATCCATGCACCTAGTAGGTACTCAGTAAATATTGCTAGGCTAACAGAAAGAATAATCCTCCAGAGCCAATTTTCCAGCTGGGTGGTAACCAGAGCCTGAGGCAATAATGAAGATGCATTAGCTTCCCAGAGAAGGAGCCATTAGCTTAGCTATTGTCACTGTACATACACAGCCAGCAATGGGGCCAAAAATTGAAGGAGATTTTCTTTCCCTGTCATCATCAGTGACATCAGTGCCTCAAATAAGCTGTTCCCAGATTGTTACTCTGACCTACATGGGAGCAAGGAGGGTGGGCCAGGAAGAGCAGACTTGGGGATGGGGGAGGTAGGAGATGAAGAGACAGTATGGTGGATGGGGAGGCAGAAAGGCTTGCCTTAGACCCTAACTGGCTATGAGACCATGGGAATGTCATTAGACGTCCCAAAGACTCTCTAAAATGGGGTTCATAATCAATCAAGCAATCAGTAAGGACTTATTTAGCGCCTACTATGTGCTTAGGTTACCAAGACAAAAGCAACTTCAGTCAGCACACCGTCCAACGGAAGAGAAAAATGGGTACATTCATTCCTATTTATATACATGTTACCTGAAAGAGATAGCACTAATTCAATTCAGTAAACATCTATTAAGTGTCTACTATGTGCGAGGCACTGTGCTAAGTTCTTGGGGATAGAAAAAGAGACAAAAGATGATAACAACATTAACAATGAAACCAACCATTTATACACACAATGCCCACCTTGTGTCAGGCACGATGCTAAGCTCTTTACAGCTGTTATCTCATTTGAACGTCACAACAACCCTGGTTGTTAAATGCCATTATTATATCCCTTTTACAGCCAAAGAAACTGAGACAGAAAGGGATGTCATGTCTGTCTGTATAACGCTGGATTTGGAATTAGGTAGATCCGGGCTAGAATTTTGCCTGACACTGTGTGACCTTGGGCAAGTCACTTAAGTTCCTGGAGATTCTTTATCTGCATAAAGGATATAACACTCATAATAACTACCCTAAAGGGCTGTTGTGAGGCTCTCACTCTCTCTCTCCCTCTCCCTTCTTCCCTCTTCTTCCCCGCTTCTCCCTATCTCTGCCTCTTTCTCTCCTTCCCTCTGTGTGTGTGTGTCTCTCTCTCCAATTTCTCTCTATCTCTCTGTCTTCTCTCTCTGTATATATGTGTATGCACACGCATATGTATATATGTACACACACAAATACTCATACATATGCAATGCATATACATATACAAATACACATATATTTATCACATTTATGATTAATAAATGCTTGTTTGATTGATTGATTGATTGGCTGTATGGGAGGATGGTTTTCATTCATCTCCAGGAGCTGTCTCCTTATTAGACTGGCATTAATTGGCTCCCAATTTGTTCATGCTGACTAGATCACTCTGTTTCCAAGAAAGTTTTTGGTGTGAGTGTTTTGGGTGCCCTTCTGCGATTTGTCAAATCTCCTAGTTTTCCCATCTTTTCCTTCTCACTCACCTAGAATTAGGTATGAGGCAGACAGAGTAGGAGAAGGGGAAGTCACAAAGAACTCAAGAGAGGGGAAAAAAGGGCAGGGAATCATAGACTCACAGGATCAGATTAGGACCTAGAAAAAACATTAAAAGTCAATGAATCCAACTCTCTTATTTCGCAATAGGGGAAATTGAGGCCCAGGGTGGTGAGGTGATTTATTCAAACTCCTACATACAAGTAGCAGAATCAGCATTTGAACAGAGTTCCCCAGACTTCAAATCCAATACTTTCCCCTCATAAAACTGTGATATGATGGGAAGATACAGAGACCAACAATGGCAGCTGTGAACCTGTAGGAAGACTAACCTTCTTGTTTCTTCTTGCCACCACTAACCATCATTCATTCATCCAAGAACATTTTCTGAGTACATAGCAGAAAGGTTTTGGTCAGCAAATTTACACCTGACACAAAGCTAGCAGGGACAGTTAAAATGCTAAATGACAGGGTTGAAATTCAAAATGATCTGGGACAGACCAGAACATTGAGCTGAATCAGATAGATGACATTTAAGCATAAATTTACTCTTAAACTTGGGTTAAATAAAATAAACTTCACAAACATGAGATGAGAAGATATGACTAAACAACAGTTAGTCTGAAAAAAAATCTGAAGAATGTCTTAGGGGTCTGCAGCTCTATAGGTGTCAACAGCTTGATATGGCAGCCAAAAATGTTAATATGATGTTAGGTTGTATTAAGAAGCATTTTAGACAGGAATAAGGAGCTAGTTGTTTGGCTGGGCTCTCCTCTGGTGAGACCACATCTGTGGCATTGTTTGCAGCTCAGATGCTGCGTTTTAGGAAGGGTATTGATAAGCAGGGACAGTGTCCAGAGAAAGAAGAAAATGAAAAAAAGTCCTTAAGATGTTACCATGTAAGTGTTCATTTTCCATTAGCAGGCAACAAAGATGGTGAAAGGAGTCAAGATCATGCCATCAAAATGAAGGAACTGTGGACTGGGAAAGAGAAGACTCATGGAAGATATACAATGCTGAAACGTGGAAGACAGGCAGGCAAGGTTGTCCATCTTCCATTCCATCCCAGAAGGCAAACAGAATAGTAGCTGTTAGAGACCAGATGGTGCCATAGTGCACAGAGCACTTCTGCCTGGAGTCAGGAAAACTCTCCTTCATGAGTGCACATCTGGTTCCAATAACAGTAGATATATGTTTTATCAATACTAGGTATATAACTGAAACTTCAGTAGCCTAGTAATACCCAAGAGGCATTGATCAATAGTGGAAAGAACATGGGATTTGGACATGGAGGACCTACATTCAAGTCCCACCTTTGCTCCTTGGGCAACTCACTAAATTTTTCTGGACTCAGTTTCCTCCTAGGGCATTGTACTGTGTCAGGAGTTCTTAAGCTGGGATCCATGAATTTGTGTTGAAAAATATTTTGAATACTCTATTGTTTCAAGTCAGCAAGCACTTTATTAATCATTTACTATGTGCCAGGCACTCTGCTAAGCCCTAGGGATCCAAAGAAAAACAAAAGACAGTCCTTGTTCTTGAAGGAATCCCAGTCTAATGGTGGAGACAACCTGCAAATCAGTATGTACAAAGAAGATATAGCCAGCCACCTTTCTAGTCCCAGAGACTAGAAATCTGAGAGCTGAGTCCATGCTAAGATTTGTAGTCATCCATGCCAACATGGTGATGATGATGATGACAGCTAGCATTTATATAATGTTTATTGTGTGCTAGGAGTATTACAATTATTTCATCTGATCCTCACAACAACCCTGACAGGAAGGTGTTACTATTATTTCTATTTTACAGATGAGGAAACTGAGGAAGAAAGAGATGAAGCGACTTTCCCAGGGTCATACAGTTAGGGTGTGTAGGAGGCTGGATTTGAGCTGAGCTCTTCCTGACTCCAGGTCTATCACTGTAGCCACAGAGCCACCTTAATGGCTCTGATTTCCCTAGAGCAGAAGTTCTTAACATTTTGAGGAGTCATGCACCTCTTTGGTAGATTAATTAAACCTAGGAACTCCTTCTTAAGATAATGTTTTTTTAAAACATAAATAAAGGAAATTAATTCTATGGAAAGACACCAATTCTTTTTAAGTTTAGAAGGAATGGGAAAAGCCTTTTGTATCTCAGTTCAAATCATGCCTCATTGGAATTGAATGAGTTTAAGTTTCTGAATCAAGCCTCTGACACTTCCTAGTTGTGTGACTCTGGGTAAGTCATTGAATCCCTATTTGCCTCAGTTTCTTCATCTGTAAAATGGGAATAATTATATACCTTTCTTGTAGGTTGTTGTGAGGATCAAATGAGAGAATATTTATAGTTGTTGTGTTCAGTTGTTTCAGTCATGTCCAACTCTTGGCAAAGATTTTGGAGTAATTTGTCATTTCCTTCTGCACAGCATATAGTAGGTGCTTAATAAATGCTTAGTCCCTCTCTCCCTAATACAATTGAGTTCCTCTGTAATTCCATGCATCTCACTTGATGCTTTTAAAAATATGTTTCCAAGAAGAGTGCCCATTGCTTTCATGAGACTGATTGCCAAAGGGACCAGGACACAGAAAAGGCTCAGAATGCTTGGGATGATCTCAGAGTTAGTTCCCTCCAGCTCTATGTTCTTGATTCTATGGACCTTTTAGAACTTAGAGTCTAATGGAATATCCTTTGGGTCACCTTAATGCCCATATCAAGCATCACAAGAGGTCTTCGGTGTGGTGGAGGGGAAGGAATCTCTCATTTATAAAATTTTTGATCTAGAAAGGACTTCACATAGCATCCTGTCTCCCAGGAGATTCAGCAGGAAGAGCAATGGCCACAAGAGTAGAACCCCAGTCTTCTGACTTCCTTTGTGAAGTGAGGCTAGATGGATGACCTCTAAGGCTGACCTTCCAGCTCTGTGTCTGGGATACTACAATGCTATTATCTCACAAAATGCTTGACACCATATTGCCTTATACGCAGTATGAATGAATGAATAAATAAGCATGTATTAAGCCCTTACTATGTGGAATATGGACAGCTATGTGGATACAGTTCCAGGCCTGGAGTCAGGGAGACTCCTCTTCCTGAGTTCAAATCTGACCTCAGACACTCAGACTGTGCTTCTGGGTAAATCACTTAACCCTGAGCTGGAGAAGGAAATGCAAACCTGTCCAACATCTTTGCCAAGAAAACCTCAAAATAGGATCACAAAGAGTCAGACACTGCTGACAAATTACTAAACAACAAACAACATGTGCCAGACGAAGTGTTAATTCCTGGAGACACAAATATAAAAGTAAAACAATCCTTTTCCCCAAGACTTTTCATGTAATAGTGAGATACCACCCATAGGGCAGAGTGGAGGTCAGGAAGAGGTGTTTGGAAAATCACAGGGACGATGGGTGGAACAACAGGATAATTGGTCAGTGGTAGGCTTTTTACCTGTTAAATTGCCTAAAATAAAACCTACTCAGCATGGTATCTAATGTTGTAAACAAACCAAAGAGCCCAAACTCTATGAATATAACACTGATGGAATGAAGAGTGCTGCTGACAAATAATATAAATGCCTTGAAAGGACTTGGGAGCATGTGTAGACATTGTGTACTTGGTTCCAGTCTACTAACCAACGTGGTAAATGGCAATTGTTTTGATTGGCTGCAATTGTGGGATTGGAACATGGGGTGCCTTCTAAAGGTCTTAATTGACCTTGACATCTCCAACCCTTGGTTGAAACTTTTCTTTCCTTGATAGTGTTATGAGGGGAGAAGGTTTTTCTCCCTCTGAGGCTGCTATGTTAGCCTCTAAATTTGCCTGCATCATACTTGTGATTTTGTTTTGATGAAAGAATTTGAAGGGTATGATTTTGTGAATTTTTAAAAATTAAGAGGTGGACCCACCCTAGGTCCCAGAGACTAGAAATCTGAGAGCTGAGTCCATGCTAAGATTTGTAGTCATCCATGCCAACATCCATGCCTCAAAGAAGGAGGAACAATCTTCTAGACCAAGGTCAGAGGTAGCTGAAAGGAGTACTCCTGTTGATCCTACATTGAGATATGAATTTGGTGGAATGAATGCTATTGAGAAGTCTGAAGTCACTTGCCACAGAGCCTGAGCTGATATTCAGGAGAGTGTATCCCCTAGGCGTTGAAGGAAATGTTTGTAATTTTGTTTTTGCTTTATTTTTGAAGAAAATAAATATCCTTTCCTAAAAACTGGTTAAATGGAATGAAAGCCTTAGTCATTGATGCCAAGCCATTGGTAGAACACATCCCAAATGAGTAGAGAAGATATCCCCGCTCCTCTAGATGTACCTCAGAGGTAGTCAGCCTTGTTCTAGGAAAGGAGTCCAGACAATATTGGCTACAAAGCCTTTCACAATCTATCTCCAGGTAACCTTTCTAGGCTTTTGTCCATGGTTCCCCTTCATTCCCTCTGCACTGTGGAAAATAAATAAACTGACCGAGTTGATTTTCTGTCAATCTTGGCATTCAGTCTTCCAACTCTATGCCTTTTCAAGGCTGTTTCTCATGCCTAGAAGGCATTCCCTCTTCTGACAAGGCTCCACATGTAAGCTGCTTCCTATGGGAGACCTTCATGGTCTCCTGGTTGCTCTTTTCTTCCTCCTTCTCAAATTGCCACGTATATAGCTCTCTTTTACAAAAACAACGAAGTGGAAGACCTGTGATCACACCCCCATATCTGAAACCTACTGCTTGTGTGACCTTGGGAAAGTCACTTAACCTCTTAAGCATGCCAGACAATTCATTAAGACAATAAATTGCAGTGAAAGGGCTGGTCTGCCTAGGTAGAAAGAATTTCCTCTCTCTACTAATGAGATCTGAGGTTCAATCCAAGATTATTTGATCACATAGTGCATCTCTTAAGACACAGAATGCAAGCTTCTTGAGGAAGGGACTTAGTTAATATTCATAATAATCAATATTTTAATATTAATTAACATTAAGAAGCATTAAGTCTAGGAATGATTCTTAATATTTTATTATAAATTAATATTAATAATTCTTCATGGTTTATTTTTAATACCAACAATTCTTACTATTTTATTATTAATTAACATTAAGAATTATTGTGCTTATTAGTAATTCTTAATGTTTTATTGTAATCCATAGGAGCTAGATGGTCTAGTGGATAGAGTGCTGAGCTTGGAATCAGGCAGACCAAGAGTTCAAATACAGCCTCAGATACTTACTAGATGCATGACCCTGGACTAGTCATTTCACTACTGCCTGCCTCAGTCTCCTTATCTGTAATGAGTTGGAGAAGTAAGTTGCAAACCATTCTAGTATCTTTGCCAAGAAAATCTCAAATGAGGTCATAAAGAGTCAGACGTGACCGAACCAACCAAACAACACCAATAAAAAGTAGTCCAATTTCTCTTATCATTAATATATTATTTTTTTTTATTAATATTCCAGAACTGTAGGCACATAAGGATAGAGCTAGGAGCTATCCCGTAATTTCATTGTAATAGGAAACTCTGTGAAGGGAATTTCTTCTTCCAATGCAGATCAGAACTTTGTCTATAGAATGTGGTTTTTTTAATTTGTTTTAGTTTTAGAAAAGAAATTTATTAGGGAATTTAATAGGAAAGGAAATCTGGAAAAAGGATCCCTCCTCAGTTATAGTAACTGGGAAGGAGAGAGAGAACAAACATTTATTAAGCATGTACTATGTGCCAGGCACTTTGCAAAAAGTGCTTTACAAATATCTAGTTTGATTTGCCTAGAACATGGAAGTTAAGTGACTTGCTGAGGGTCACATACTTCCTATATATCAGAGGCTGGTCTTGAAGTAAGGTCTTCCTGGCTCAGAAGTTAGTTATTTGTCTACTGCAATGGACTGCTTTTCATGTGTATTCAGCAGGCCCTTAATCAGTGCTTGTGAGATTGGCCCTAGTGAGACTGGTCTTGGAGAATACTCCAACTTGTCTCTTTTTTAAAAAACGAGCAGCAGAGGGGGAACTGGCCAAGGTCACAAAGGAGAGAAGGGTTTCAGGCTTGTTGATGGGAATTTGCTTCTAAACACAGTTGAGGAGGGTCAGTCAGGGAGAGCAGATACACAATGTTCCCAGGCCTTTGTGAATGCATAGAGCTAATTCTTCTCATGCCTGGACTGGGCGCTGGCCCAGCTCTGTGATATATGATAGATACATAAGTAAGCGCAGACAAGCCGTCATGGTTGATCAATGGGAACAGATCAGTGGTGTAAGAATTAAGATCCCCAATCGATGGACCAGGGAATAATTAATCATGCTTCTATTTGGCTGGCCCACTGTCAGTCTGGTGGTGGTCTCACATTAGAAATAATTACACATTGTCCAGACCAAAGCCAGAATCTGGACCATTCGGTGGGGGATAAATGACATCATGATGCTCCAGCAGAGAGCTCGTTACCAATCATAAATCTTGCCAGCAGATGTTGGGACATGAAGCGTCTGACAAAAGGAAGGCTGGATATGAGTCCAAGGTGTCATTAGCAATATCAAAAGTTGTGTGTGTGTGTGTGTGTGTGTGTGTGTGTGAGAGAGAAAGAGAGAGAGAGAGAGAGAGAGAGAGAGAGAGAGAGAGAGAGAGAGAGAGAGAGATTCTAGTTAAAAATTAAGAAAAGAAATCAGAAAAGAAAGCAGCCTCTGAGATATTTATTTTTCTTGGGGGAACCAAAGGCAATCTATGGCCCACTATGTCTAAATGAGTCAAATTAAATCTAGGTTTCCTGGGCCTTCAGTTGTCTTCCCAGTCATTAAGGAAGTGTGAAGATAATACCTATCTGGGGTTTGGGTCTAATCCCAGAATTTGTGTTTTTTAGAATGCTAAGTTTTCGGAGTTGGAAGACCAACCAGTCCATCCATGACAAGAATAAGAATCCTCCCCATAACATATCAGCATCCAAATAATAACTAAGGATTCTGGAGTCTTGGTCAAAGGTTGGAGGAATTTGGGTGAACCTACATCCCCATTGCCCAACATAGTGCTTAGTATACAGTAGGTACTTAATAAATACTTATAGATTAAGTAGAGTGCACAGCCTGGAATCAGGAAGACTTATCTTCCTGAGTTCAAATCTGGCCTCAGACATTTACTAGCTGTGTGACCATGGATAAGTCAATTAACTGTGTTTGCCTCTGTTTCCTCATCTGTCAAATGAGGGGGTTGTACTTAAAGTTCTCTGGAATCTCTTCTAGCTCTCCATTTCCAGGACCATATCATCCTTCCAAATTGGAGACTATGGGGGCTACTCATGTTTCAAGGTGGTCATGACAGAGGCAGTAAAGACCCTTCCCAGGGATTCTAACCTTTGTTTCCCCAAACACGGCCAACCTCATTCAACGTTTCACCTGTCCTTTGTCCTCCTCTCCTACCCTGTCCAAAGGCAGAGGTGGGGAGGAGTAAAGGTCTGGCTATCACCTCCTTCTTTGCCCCTGGGATTCTCAGAGAGCATCTATCAGATGGGGGGAGGGGTAGAGTAGTCCAACTACCCTAGGAGAAGGGTTGGCAGTAACAATTTATGGTCCATTTGAAAGTTGATTGTCTTTCGGGGAGGGGGAGGCAGGAATTTTGGAGGGGGGGATACAAGGGAAATAATAGCTGGGACTTGATTGTGTTCCAAGGTCCCTCACAGAACACCTTTCCTGTGTATTCTAGACATCTTGTATTTCCCTCTCAGTTGCTATGGTAATCCTCCTCTCTATCCTCCCCCCTACCTCAATGTGATAACTTGAGTAGATGATGATCCTGAATCTTTAAAAGCCATTCTGAGGCTTTATGGTCAGATGGGGCAGCTAGGTGGCACAGTGAGCAGAGTTCCTGGTTTGGAGTTAGGATGATTCATCGACCTGAGATCAAATCTAGCCCCAGACACTTCCTAACTGTGATCGTCATAGGTGAGTCACTTTACTTTGTTTGCCTCAGTTTCCTCACCTATAAAATGAAGGTGGAGAAGCAAATGACAAAGTTATCCATATTTTTGCCAAGAAAAGCCCAAATGGAGTCATAAAGAGTCAGCAGGGTTGAAAAATCTGAAAGGGAGTCATAAAAACCTGGGGTAAAATCTCAGTTCTGCCCCTTACTACCTGTATGGTCTTGAGTAACTCACTTCTCTTTGGGCCTCAGTTTCCCCATGTGTAAAAAGAGAGGGTCCAATGATTTTACCTCTTACATTTCTTCCAACTACAAGTCTTTGAAAGCCTGAGCCTTGCTTTGTAGGATCTTAGGAAAGCAGGACTTTATAAATAGGATGGTTTTTATGCTTAAGATGTCTCCCCTCCTAGGCCAGCCCATGTATAAAAGTTTTGGCTGAAAAGGCAAGTTGGGCTGCAGACTTTGTAGTGGACTCTTTAGGAAAATTGTTGGGAATGGGGATGTGAATCACCCTGGTAGAATTTAAGTTGACTTAAGCTTTGTCCTCAAACAACTTTCCGCAGAGACTTGTGTGTACCCAGGACTGTTTTTTGAAATTGACTGCTGGAGTAGTGGAAGAAAGAAAATAGTCTTAAGGTACTCTGGGCCAAAAAAGTTAGAATCCACCAGAAGGAAGTACTGAATACATTAGAAAAGGGGTTTGGGAAACAGAAGACTCTGACATTTGCTGGCTTGGACATTTTGATTTTCCAGTGTCATTAGCTAAATTGTCTGTAGCTGCAAGCTTGGGTACCCTTCCAAAGTTTGGCACCTGGGATAAAGTCATATTTACCTTACCCTAATTCTAACTCTTACATAGAGTTAAAAATAGACAGGCAGACAGATAGATGGATAGATGTATGGGTGGTTGGATGGATGAATGGATGGCCTTTGCTTGAAGGTTTATACTGAGTGGAGAAACTTACTAATTTTCAAAGTAGATTATCACATATTTGAACCCCTTTATTCATTGAGAATGTCTTCTTTACATGC
>JAQQSK010012538.1:0-11834 GCA_028658325.1 Potorous gilbertii | reverse complement strand
TATTTTTTTTCCCTTTTCTGGGCATTTTCCCAGCCAGTTACTTGACTTCTGAGAGTCCTCTCCACCCCCGCCTAGGTCTGCCCAGCTAGTACTTGGGGTCTGAGATTCAAATGCTACTCCCCAGCCTCAAGGCTTTCAGTGGCTGGCCTGGCTGCTATTCAGGGTAAGATTAAATCAGGTTCTCAGGTGGGGGCAGGGCAGCCTCCCAGGCTCAGTTCCCTCAGGGGGTTTATGCAGAGATCTTCTGTAATGGAGCTGCTGCTGCACTCCTGCCTGCTCTGGGAGCCTCTGGTCGCCTGCTGCCTCTGCTGCTGCCTCCCGAGGGGGCCCGAGTTATGGAGACACCCCGCTCCCCTCTCAGCCCGTCCAGATGTCTCTCTCACTGACCTGTGCGTCTGTGGGTGGAGGGACCTTTGCGGCTGCTGGAGATTCTGTCCCTGAAGCCTGCTCGGATCTGCTCGCTCCTCTCAGTGCTGTGCGGTCAGGGCAGGGGTCTGCTTGCATCCAGTGCGTGATGGACCTTTGGGATCCGTTTTTCAGGGCTCTCTGGAACAGAAATCTCCTTCACTCCATTGCTGCGCGGCTTCCACTGTTCCAGAATTTGTTGGGAGTTCTTTTTAGAGGAAATCCATGGGCTGTGGGTTCGGAGCTAGCATATGTGAGTCTTTCTACTCCACCATCTTGGCTCCGCCCCGCTGAAGCATACTTTTTCACTTTCTTTCTCTTGAGTTTTTTTGTCTGCTTTCACAACATGACTAATATGGAAATGTTTTGCATGACTACACATGTACAGTCTATATCAAATTGCTCAATGAGGGTGGGGTTGAGGCTGAGGAGGGAGCAGGAAGAGAATCTGGAACTCAAAGTTTTATAAACGAATGTTAAAAACTGTTTTTACATGCAATTTTTTAAAATGCTAGCAACTGCAATAAGTGGATAAAATAAGCTGAAGGAATCAAAATGAGCAATGAACTAATAATAAGACTATCTCTTTTTTGCAAATAATATGATGATATCCTATTATCCTAGGATATTCCTTTAGGAAAATCCTAAAGATTCAAATAAAGTTAGTTGAAACAAAAAAACAGAGTTATAAAGGGTGAGATCAGAACAGGAAACTTTGTCTAAATCCAACATTTTCTCCAAATATAAGTTTACAATATCATTCATCCATACTGTTGAATATACTGTTGAAAGATATAATTACACATGCCATTCCAACTATCTTTGATAGGTGGAAAAGACCAGGTTGGGGGAAAAAAAATAAGATGTACTTGCTTCATAAATACTTGGGAAAAAAATTAACAAGTTGGCATTAAAAACTTTTGTTTTATTTTACTCTATCTAATTTGACCATTAAACATAATTTCACCAATACTGCCCCCCTCAAAAAAAATGATGGACAGGATGATATCAGAAAAACTTATATGAACTGATGCAAAGTGAAGTAAGCAGAACTAGGAGAACATTGTACATAGTAACAGCAATATTGCAATGATAATCAACTGTGAAAAACTTAAGCTATTCTGATCAAGACAATGATATAAGAGAAATCCAAAAGACCCATAATGAAAAATGCTACCCATTTCCAGAGAGAAAACTGATGAACTCACAATGCAAATGGAAGTATACTTTTTTTACTTTCTTTATTTTTCTTGGTGTTCTTTTTGTCTGTCTTCTTTTGCAACATGGCTAATATCGAAATATGTTTTTCATTATTTCATACGCATAACTAATATTAAATTGTTTGCCTTCTCAAGGAGAACAGTGGGGATGGAGAGTGAAAGAATCTGAAACCCAAAATTTTCTTTAAATGATTGTTAAATATTTTTTTGGCATGTAAAATGAGAAATATTTAACAAAACAAATTAAAAGATGTATATTTTTAAAAGTATTATGCCAGATACATAAGGAAAAAGTCCCTGCCCTCAAGGGACTTATAATCTCAAAAGTGGAAAATAGAAGGAAAAGGAGAATCAAATGATACAGACTGTATAACCAAATCTTAAATAATTAAAATTAACTGCAAATGATAACCTTTTTAGAGAATTCAAATGAAGAATCTCAGAATATTAAGTATAAGAAATCTAGACTTTTTTCTAAAGATAAAAAACAAAAGGCTTTTACATTTTAAAATACATTTTTATTTTCAAAGGTGCTTATTATGCTGAAAAAAAATCACTTCAGATTCATGAGAAAAGTTTAATTAATGTCTTAAATGCCCATCCATCCCTTCAAGCCTCAGAGCCACTTTCGAGCTTGATCTCAATGTGACCTCATTAATCCACTGCCCAGGTGGCTCAAGCATCCAATTAGAATTGTTATTGATTTCTCCCTGTCCTTGCAGCTCCACTTTTAACAATTGGCCTTTTGCTTTGTTTCATTTTCACCATACTCCTGTTCTTATTGTGCCCAGCTAAGTCACTTTGGAAACTACCTTGGGCATTCAACAGAATCATGAACTCATATAATGTTAGAGCTGAAAAGCACCTAATTCAATCCACTGATTTAATTTATTTGATAACTGAGACGGTATGACATGGGAGATAGAGAGCCAAGAAGTGCTCTGTTCAAGTCCTGTCTTTGACATATACTTGCTTAAGCAAGTCACCAAACCTCTCAGTATCCACAGATAGCTCTCTAAGACTATAAATTATAGACCCTCTTTGCTGAATTGAGTTTCTAGTCAGAGCTTTATAAGTACAATTAATTCCCCAACTGTGCGTTCTCTCCATTGATAGAATTACTAGTCCTGTTCTTATACCAGCTTCCCTCCCAAAATTTTTATATGTAATCAAACTCACAATAAAAATAAATTGCTACACAAACACTATTGACTAAAAAATAACCACTTCAAATGACTGCACAAATCTTTTACAAGACTGATATTATATGTACCTTTCAATATTTCCATATAATCTCATTATTACATTCATTCTTAACAATAATGGAGTACTTTATGGCAGAAGTGTCAAACTCACACCAGCAAAATTCCCCAGTGCACCAGAACTAGATTAAAATGTAACTGGGAAATGCTTAACAAAATAAATAAAAATATAATACAATATAATGTTAATTTGTGGTTTTCTAAGTCAATAAGCTATATGAGGGATTTCTTTTTACTTGAGTTTGACACTCCTATTCTCTAGCACTAATTTACCACAGCCTGCTTAACCATGACACAGGTATTGAGCATATGGTTTGCCAACCTCTAATTTTATACCTGAGGAAATGCGGATCCAGAAAGTTTAAATGCCTGCCCATGGTCATCCAGTTATTGAAAGTCAAGGCTCAAGGGCTTGTGACTATGAGTACAGGGATCTTTCAATATCACCCTTCTTTCCACCCTAGTTCTTCTAGGAAGGCTGCCCCAAGCCTGAGCCCCAGCCCCTGCTACCAGGCCCTTCCTGTTGATGAATGAACTTCTGCTGTTTGCCTATCCTACTCTCCCAATACCATCCCCCATATACCTGCTTTCCACTGCTGGTCCTCCCTGCTGAGACCAAAGCTAGCATAACCCTGGATTTCTTCCCTAGTCCAGCAGGGATCTTCTTAATGTCTAATTTATGGTCCTCAATCTAGCCTGTCCCTATGCTGCCTTAGTGGAAGTTAGCTAGTAGATTTCCCATAACCTCCAGAGCAGAGGATTTTCTCCCATGTCATCCTTTGATACTATATTGAGTCCAAAGAAATTCACATCCATCAGGCCTACAACCAGGCAACATTTGCAATGGATTATAAATCACTGTAGGTACCTCCATCTAATAATGTAACAGAATCTCAGCATCCCTTAAATTCAAAGTTTTGGTTAGGTAAATTAATAGTACCCTTATTTTAACTCATTCTTTTAGCATGAAGTTTTGGTCACATTAGGCTACCTATACTGTATTTACAGGATGACACTACCTCCATGTTTCTGAGTAGCTAATTAGTCCATAATATAGAAATATGCATTCCAGACAGCACATTCTTCTCTGGACTTTCTCTACCATGACAAAGCAGCCTTCTCTTCCTAGAAATTCATTCCATTCCACTGGTTCTCTCATCTGTTTGGTCAGTTCCTCATACACCCTCCATTTTAGGGAAGTACACTGGCCAGACATGTTCACTTTGTCATTTTCTCTAGGCTCCACTCAACTCTCCAGACTTTTCCCACTATGCCTTCTCCTTCTGCTTCTCAGCTCCCTTTCAGGTGCTGTCTTCCCCTATTAGAAAATAAGCTCCTTGAGGATGAGGAAAATCTTACTTTCTACTGATATTTGCACTTAGCATGGTGGCTGGCACTTAATAAATGTATGGTGACTTGACAAAAGAAAGAAGACAAAATCGCCAACCAATGGTATTTCAGAATTGGTAAAGGCTGATAGGAAATGCCTTTCTCTTCTTCATTTGTTGTAATACGGCATATGAGTGGGGCCAGCCTAGGAACAGAGAAGACTCAATTTCAAGCCCTCCTCCATTACATGCTTGCCATGTAACTACAGGCAAGGTACACTAACCTCTCAGAGCCCCAGGTAACTTGCAGGTGACTGTAAATCACAGCTGTGATCTTGATCTAAAGCAGTGGAAGATATTTTCAGAGTGAGACATCCTCACACTGATGAAATGAAGTACAGATCAATAAATAAAAAATTAAATGTAGTAGATAGATGTCAGGAGAAAATTGGTCAGGAGTCAAAAAGACCTGAATTCAGATGTGGCCTTAGACAAATTTAGTTTTAAATAACACACTAGGATTTGTGCCTGTGAGCAGTGATAATTATGCAATATATTGGAATGCCATACTATTGGATATATCTACCAGCTTGGATATTAAATAGCTGTTTCATTTGTCTATTCTCTATTGGAAATGTCTTTCAAGTAGTAAATACAAACATTTTCCACCTTTACAAAGTGGCAGGAAACTAGGTAACCCCATGGGAATAAAGTAATGTTGGTATGAAAATGTTTCAATTAATAAAGGAATACTTACCAAAACAAAGCACAGGATGTCTCCTGTGTTAAATATTACCCAGTCAACAAGATTTATCTAGTAAGAAATTTATAATTGTTTTAAAAGTAACCTCAAGTTAAAAAAAAAACAACCCTGGCATTAGCAAGTAATTAATTACTCTTTGTGCAATCAACTTTAAGATTTAGAGAATGATAAGGTACTTTGTGCATAAATGATGTCCCTTGTTTTTCTTCCTTCTCCCTAAGTGCTTTCTGGTCATTTCACTGATAATTGCTACTTACATTAGCAAGTGGGCAGGAAACATAAAGCTGCCATTTTTCTTTTTAGAGATGTTCATTTCTGATGCAATACAAGTGCCCAAGGATTCTTCAAACTTCCTATGTATAATTAAAGTAGTTTCCCAACCACCCAACATACCTAATCAAAACCCATATTTTGTACAGAACTTCTTGGTACACAGAAATATTAGTATTATAAAATATGCAACAAATAATGCACTTTTGCATTCTGGCTTCCGCTTTCTGGAATGACCTCCAGAGAAGCCACCACCCTCCTGAGATCATAGATGTTCTTAGAGTAGCAGAGAAGAGGATATAATAGATTTACAGTCAATTTTTAGTTAATAATAACACATTTACAAAGATTTCTCCAAAATTTCAGAAAATATTAGTACAGCTAATCCTTCACAGTCAATAATACACATGACTGGGTAAATTTTCTTTGTTGATTCTATTTTCCCTAATCTAAACCTAAAATCAGCTTGATTTCAAAAGTACAGATAAACCTTCCTGTTTAGAATAATGTAATGAAGGCAGTACCAAGATGCAGTACCAATACATCTACTGAATGAGCTCACTTATAAAGACTAATGGTCCTGACCCATATTCATTACTCACTAAAATCATAACAATTTGGAGTAACCCAATAGAACCCTATCTAAAAATTAAGAAATTCCTCCCCACAAACACATTATTTTGAACAATCTCTCAGAGTCTACCAGTTAAACAACTAAAATACTGTTTTAAGTATTATTTTCACTGTTCAGTCTTCAATCATTAAGGAATGCTAAAGGAAGAGTAGTACAAGTCCATTCCCTCACACTAATCCAAGGAGTAAGTAAGAATAACAGCTGTCCTATACACTCAATATCAACTGTTTTTAGTAGTACGGAAAAAAATATTTTTGACTAAGTAACATGATTACACTGAAATATTCACTTCCATCAAAAGTTTAAATGTTATTCCTTGCCAAACTTTTTATACTTCCTAATAGCCATAAAAAGGATTTTTTACAAGTTATATTATGTTTATAATCATCAATACAGTACAGTCAATAAAGAAGAACAATTAAGCATTTTATAAAGAAAGCATTGGTAGAAAAAAAAAAGAAAAGAAACTGAGAAAGCTAATAAAAAAAAAATCAGATGTTCAGTCCCTGGAAAACTGAGAGCTGCCAATATCAGGACAAATACAAAAGAAGCTCTATATTTTCATGCTATAAAAATAAATCTGAAGGAGACTCTGTCAACATCACTTCCTAGGAAATGTAGAACATTCTTCCAAAGATTAAAAAAATAGAATGAAAGAAAAAAAGGTACAAGGTTATTTTTCTTCCCAATACTATTTGTGTGTGTGTGTGTGTGTGTTTCACATCCATAAATTTACACTGACCTGGGGCAATGACATTCACTCGTATTTTCTTTCTTGCTACCTCTTTAGCAAGAGAACGGGAGAAACCAACTAATCCTCCTTTGCTAGCACTGTAAACACACTGGCCAGGATTTCCTTTCAAACCAACAACACTTCCTGCGCAAACAGAAAGAAAATATTTTTTTAAAAATTAGTGATTCATTTGTTAATTCAGTTAATTTACAATTGTAAAACTTCAGAATTTTTAGAGTATGCTTTAACATTTAGAAATCCTAATACTTTTCCCATACTTTGCTTGGTTTGCCCATATTTACTCCCACAGTTTCACTTATTAGCGGACAACCATGACAGCAGAGACCATAAAGTTACAGTGGATAGTAATGAATTCCATGAAGACAAGGTTGACAAAAAGACAGATCTGTCTTTTAGCAGAACATAAGGGAATAACTGGACAATCACTTTAAGACAATTATTTTAATACAAGCCCTGGTCTCTCAGCATGGTGGAGTAGAAAGAGCACTGCCTCCGAGGGGGAGGATCTCAACAACCTGAAACAAGCTATTTAACCTCCTCCTCATCCAAAAATGAAGGATTGAATTAAATGACCTACCTCTAAGGTCTTTCCCAGCTCTACGTCAATGATCCTATGATCTTTGAGGCCAAAAATGGAGAAATGTGGATTATTTGAGAATACAATTAGTTGAATTAAAAGACAATAAAAATAGAACCAAAGAGTAGTGTTTTAATGAATCAACGTCAACTAAGAAGGAACTACCTAGTGGCTCTTCCCAGGCTCTTCCTAGGTCCTTGACCTGTCCTATTTAAGATTTAACAGGTAGGAGAAATAGATAATAAACTGGGTAACATAATCAAGTTCTAAAATATCTGCAAAGAACAATGGCCCAAACCTAGTAAGATGAAATTTAATATACAGAAATGTAAAGTCCTACACTTAAGCTAAGAAAAAAATCAGCTATGTAAGTCCATTGTCCAACAGATCATGTAAAAAACACTTGAGAAAAAGTTGCAGTGAACTATAAGCTCAATGTGGGTCACTAGTGTATGGATGATGGAGGTCTGAGGGAAGGAGAAGTGGGCTACAGAGGTTTGATCCAAAAGGAAAAAGAAGGCTACTCTAAGCTCCTGGGCAAAATGACGACACAATGAAAATTCTAGGAAGGATGGCCATGGGTAGAAAGAGTAAAAGACAGGGTGATTAATTGCTAGTATGTTTATACTAGCGGTTGACTTGTGATTTTCATAGTGTAGAAATTTCCTACAAAAACCCATGTTCACACAGTAATATGCACCAGACAAAAGTCAAACACAGGTCTTCTTAACAGGAAAGAAGGAAGGGAGGGTAGGTTGATTAAGTACCTATTATGTGCTTTATGCCAAACATTTTACAAATACTTCATTGGATACTCACAACAATCTTGGGAAGAAGGTACTATTATCATCCCCATTTTACAGCTAAGAAAGGCAGACATTAAATGAGTAGGCCAGGATCACATAGCTATTAAGTACTAGGGTCACATTTGAACTCAAAATCTCCCTGACTTTAGGACCAGTGCTCTCTATCCACTGTGATACTTCACTGCCTTAACTGTAATGTTTAGTTTAAATGACTCTAATTATAAAATTAAAGAAGTTTCAATGTATCTAGAATTCTAGACATAGAAATTGGTTTATATAAGATGAAATCTCAGTTTGGACCAGCTAACATGGAGTCATTAAGATTTTGTTTAGGTTTTTTTGGTCAAATCAGTGATTTCATTAATGTATGGAACTCCTGGTAAGGAAATTCCCTCTAACAACGCAGATCAGAATTCATTTGCAACTTAAAAGTCTTAGAGAGTGACCTATGGTGAGTGAGAAGTTAAAATGATAGGCAGATGGTCTCACAGCCAGTATATGTCAAGGGATAGGAAATCTGAATTACAGTATATTTTAAGAAGCAGCAATTATTTCCAAGAACCTATTATAACTTGTATTGTCAATCAGGGTGTCTAGATGATCTGGTTTAATATAAACATACACAGATCTTTCTAAAGCACAGGTAGAAAACATATTTTTCTATCCAAAGTCACTGATCATAAAAAAATGGTCCGAGGGCCAAGGAAAAAGAAAACCTAACTTTTATTATTTGACATTTCATTTATTCATCTACCACTGATTAAGTGCCTAGTATATTTAAAACACTGGTAAATGCTGAAGGAGAGGAAAAGAAAATATTGAGAGAAAAGAATATAAACTATCTCAAACACCAAAATTTAATATTAATAGAAAATTTTAAAATTCTATTCAATAAAAACAACACATTGTATTATTTTATTTCTGGACTACAGTTTTTTTGAGGGAACACATTATATTAATCATTATATTAAATCTTGTATTCCCCAGTGCCTTACACACTGTGCCAATATAAATCAACTGTTTAATAAATATTTTTCAAGTATTTGTTTTTGTGAATACTGTACCTGGTTAAAGAACAATAACAGAGTAGGGAGGGATCACAGGTTCAGATATTAGAGCTGTACTCAGACTTTTGGGACACCCATGAGAAGGGCATTACTATTTTTTCATAGCTGCCAAGGCAATTGTATTTCAAAACCCATGTGTTGTTGGATTTGGGGGATTAATTTGTGCTAATGAAATTGCTAATGAAATTCCTGCTTGATACCCCATAGACTAAAAGTTTCTCATATCCATTGTAGTGTCAAAAAAGGTGGTCCCTGAACCATATTACCTTTTATTTGTATTTTGAAATAGTTTAAATATGACCTAGAAATCTTACACTGTTAATTTATCAAACTTCTACTTGCATAAAGAATACAAAAATAAGCTTTAGGCTTACTGTGTAAAAATTCACTTCAGATCAAAGGGACAAGAATTCAAACTTTCTTAAAATGTGAGGTATTTCAAAATGAATAAACCCACCTATATTAACAATAGAGCCTCCCTGTTGTTGAATCATGTTCTTCAAAGCAGCTTTACATGTCAGCATGGATCCTAAGAGGTTAGTGTGAAGCTGGGACACCATATCTTCAGTTTTTGTTCGTAGTAATAAGGCATCCCTACAAAGAACAAGAAACAAAATTTTTCAGCAAAATACCATTTCTTCAGGGTTTATAACTTCCAAATAAGAGTTTCCAATGTTGGTCATCTGCATAGTATAGGTAGAACTTGACTATACCTCACCTGGTATGGAGAGGGGGAAAAGAGGAAACAAGCATTAATTAAGCACCCACTATGTGCTAGGTACTGTGCTAAGTTTGGGGATACAAATAAGGAAAAAATAGTCCCTTCTGTCAAGGAGTTTACAATCTAACAAGGGGAAACAATGCACAAAAGGAAACACCAGAAGGTACATCAGAGACATGATGAAAATGATGGTGGAATCAGTCAAGGCAAGCAGCTGGTAACAAATGAAGAGATGGCTGAAGCTTTGAGGCTATTGAGGCTATAAAGGGCAGCTACTGTTCCACCCTGCAGCCCTCCAATCAGAGGGGCAGAAGCAACTGAGTGTATCATAGGGTGTGAGTAGCCAAGCTGAAACAATCTCCATGATGATCAGTTTCCTGGTGATTATTTTATTACCAGTATTACAATGATCCTGATGATGAGTTTATTCTTGGCAGGGCATGATGAAGGTGATGGTGGAACTGAAGCCAAGCTGTGCAACTGGCAGCAAATGATCAACATGGATAATCAAAATTTCACTATATCAACGTTCAAAGGTTTGAATTAGAGGTAATGTTAATTCAAAATCAAACTCAGATTAAATGTACAAATAACATATACGAAGTATATATTAGATTCTGAAAGAAATCAAAGACTAACCTGTTTATGCCAGCTGCATTTACCAAAAAATTAACACGACCTAAATTTTTCTCTATCTCTTCAAATGCATTTTGAACATCTTGCTCTTTAGAGACATCACAGCAAAGTGCCAGATGATTTCCTACACAAATATAAAGTGACATTTTGAAGATAACATTTTGTATTTTTGAAGTATTTCAATTTTTTTTGTATTTCAATTCTTTTAAAAAGGGAAACTCTTAAATGTATCACTATCCAGGGTCTTTGCTTCATCATAAGGCATATTTTTTTTTGCTTGTGTTTTTTCCAAAATTTATTTGTTTTCAATTTTCAAAGATCACTTCCATAAGTTTTAAATTTTCTCCCCCTCCCTCTTCAAGGAAGCATGCAATCTTATATGGGCTCTACATATACATTCTTTTTAAACATATTTTCACATTAGTCATGTTGCATAGAAGAATTAAGACAAATGGGAGAAAGTGTGAGTAAAACTAAGCAAAAATAAACAGAACAAAAGAGGAAATAGCCTGCTTCATTCTGTGTTCCAACTCCATAGTTCCTTCTCTGGATGTGGATGACACTTTGTATTATGAGTCCTTTGGAAATGTTTTAAGTCCTTGCATTGCTGTGAAGGGATTAGTCTATCAGAAACAGTCCTCGAACACTGTGGTTGTTGCTGTGTACAAAGTTCTCCTGGTTCTGCTCATTTCACTCAGCATCAGTTCATAGAAGTCTATCCAAGTTTTTCTGAAGTCCGACTGTTCATCATTTCTTATAGCACAACAGTATTCCATTACATTCATATACCATAACTTGTTCGGCCATTCCCCAATTTATGGGCATCCCCTCAATTTCCAGTGAGGCATATTTTTTTAAAAAGATAAATGACTTTTCAGTAAGCTAAGAGATTGCTAAGGTTAATTTTATAATCTTAGCTAATTGGACATCTTGGATTCATCTTCCACAATTCAATTTATAAAAATTATTACTACTTTTATATTCCTTATATTTTTCTAAATTAATGTCTAGTTCCACTAAATGCTACTAAAGATATTCTGTTAGGTTCTGGAGGAACTAATTGAGACACTGTTCTGCCCTCATGAAACTTATCTTAGTGTTGTTGGTAATAAGTTTGGGGCCAATTTAGGTATTTAGTTTACTCAAAAAATGTCAATTTAAAAATTCTTTCCCAATTGATGGGCATCTCCTGGATTTCCAGTTCTTGGCTACCACAAAGAGTGCCGCTATAAATATTTTTGTACATGTGGGTCCCTTTCCCATTTTTATAATCTCTTGGGGATACAGTCCTAGTAGTGATATTTCTGGGTCAAAGGGTATGCACATTTTTGTAGCCCTTTGGGCATAGTTCCAAACCATTCTCCAGAATGGTTGGATGATCTCACAGCTCC
>JAQQSK010012537.1:0-11834 GCA_028658325.1 Potorous gilbertii | reverse complement strand
TCCTGTTATAGTGTAAATAACTGTTAGAAATATGCTTGACACTAAAAAGGTATCAAGGAAAATCTATTGTAGTAGAGTTCAGAGGAATTGAATGCCTTGGCCAAAGTGGATTCCAACTCCTTTATCAGGAGGAGGGAGTGCTGGATACAGAAGGAAAAGCACTCTTATACTATTAATTTAGGACAGATCCTCCCTTCAGGAAAGGGATTGGTCCATTCTCCATTAGATCACCACCTTTTCTACATGCCCATTATGTAACCATCCTTTGTGTGACCCCCCCCTCCCAAACATGCTTCAACATAGGACTCGATAGAAAACGGAGGGACAATTTTATGCAGGGTGGGTCTGCTTATATACAGGAGTATATAAGCAACAAACCCAGTGAAGAAAAGCTTTCTCCAGGTTATTCTAGGTCATTTTCCCTGAGTAATTTAAGCTAGTTTTAGATTTGGTCCCATTTATCAAGGACTTTGTAATTTTCTGAAGGTCATTGTCTGTCTCCTGATTGGTTGAGTCCACCTGCAGTTGGCTAACTTCCTTATTATCTGACTTATTCTTAGTGATTTCATCAACTAGTAACTCTGTGGAAACTTAATTTTTTGTTGTCTTTCACAAAACTGACAATAGAAAGTAGAAATGGCAAACTCTAATAATATTTGTTTCAAAATGAGAGGTAATAGTTAGAAATATTGGATGCTACATATGGTATCAAAAAAAAAAGAGAGACTGCCAATGAATTGGATACATCTTTTGTTGAGCGTTTGTGGGAAAATATGGCCATGGATTGCACAGGACAAAAAGAAAAGTAGTAGACCGATTCAAGAGAGTACATTCACAATGATAAAATGATATATCTAAAGAATTATACTCCCTCATCTCCTCATCCCCTAAGCCCACAAAATAGTATAAAATACAATGTATTCAGTTTCATGGATTTTTAAAGCTTAAAGGGAGCGTAGAGATGAAGCTTAATCCCTATATTTTATAACAAAGGAAAAAGTTTTATGGATGGTGGGGGAGAAGTGGATTTAGTATCATTAAACAATAGTATTTGAAATTGTCTTATATGTCTTCCAAATGAACACCAACATTTTACATAAGAACAAACAAGTTCAATACCTAGAAGCATTCTTATTATCATACAATTTTGAAGGAATAAAGAAGCTTAGTGACCATCTCATTTCAGTTTCTTTTTCAGAGAAAACTAGGTCAGAGAAGGCAGGCACTTGGCATCACAGAAAGTTAGTGCTGGCTATAATTTAATAAAACCTCCCCCACACCCATTTTATGAAGAGGAAAGTGAGGCTTAGAAATGGAAGGGGCATTAAAGATAAAAGGCAATAGCCTAATATAGAGGGGTTTATGATCATAGAATACTGAAAATAATCCTAAAGATTATCTATTCCCTTGTTGGTGTTGAATTTTGTGCTGAATTTCCTCCATAAAATGTGGATTCTGGGAATGTATAATTTCTAAGGACCCTTCCAAATCTAACCTGGTTAGTATCCTAAACTCCACCTATGAACCTTAGTTCCCTCTTGTAAAAATAGATTATTAAGCTTAGATGACCTCGAAGGTTTCCTCAGCCTTTCACTTTCTGTAATCATAAATCTCTTCCCCTTCCTGGGACACAGTTTTCTTTTTGCTAATATCATAGTGTTGGCTTTGGTTATCTCTTAGGGCCTTCTACCTCTCCTATGCTTCTCTGGGCTTTTTTCCTCTAGCAATATGAAAGACTTGAACTAAAGGATCTATCTCTAAGGTCACTTCCATAACTCTCAGCACTAAAATTTTGTGATTCTGTAACCTTTCTCTTTATAGACTACAATTTCCCATTCCATAAATAAATGAAAATATTCCCCTTGATCATACCTAAGGTAAGATCCGCCTGGAATAGTTCATAACCATAGGTACTCTGCCCTGTTTTTTCTGAGTCTTAAACGAAGAGGCTTTGTATTAAATAATATTTTATTGCTTACAGCTGTAACATTCTATGTTCTTAATTCCCTTTCATTCCATTGAACTCAGTTTCCTTCTCCTGAATATGATGGATTTAAACTAGTTGATTTCTAAGCTCTCATCAATATTCTTATACTCTACTAAATCTGTTCATTTCCAGGTCTCTTTCCACGCCCCCCCATTTCTCAATAATGAAGGAATAGATATAACGACTTCTAATATCTAGACAATCTCTGATGCTAAGTCCTTGATGCATTGTTTCTCAGTTTCCATATTTGAAAAATGTAGAGGCTATAAGAGAGCCATTAATAACTCTGATATTCTATTAAAGCCATTTTCCTTTCTGTGTTTTGGATTTAAAGTTGTTATTGGTTTTTCTTAAGGCATCATATACTTCTCAAAGGAACAGTCAATTGTTTTAAGTTTCTCCAGGCCCTGTACCTTTTTTTTTGTTTCATTTTCCTATTAAAAACAAATAACTTGATACTAAATGATATCTTATGATTTATCTCTGCTATTCCATGAGCTTAAGTCTCTTATAATTTCCTACTTAGTTGGATGATCAAGTTCTACCACAATGAAGAATAATCACATTTTTGTGTTTTCTTTTTGAAGGGAAAAAAAACTTTCTCTCTAGCTGTCAAGACCTTGGAAAATCTGACCTTACCCTCCCTCTCCAAGGTTATTTCCCATAAATACACAACACAGAATATCAGAGTAGGAACGGGAATCAAAAGGCCAATCTTTACCTAACCAAAAATCTCCTCCATAGCAACATTCTAGCCTTTGGTTAAGGCCTTCTAGTAATGGTGAACTCACTAGTTCCCAAGACAGCCTACTTTACTTTAAACAGCTCCAATTTTTAGAAAGTTTTTACTTTTACTGAGGCAAAATTGACTTCTCTAGAATATTTATTCATTGTTGTGAGTTTACTCTCTGGGACCCAGCAGAAAAATTCTTAATTCATCAGACTGGTCATTTTCCTCTATACACCCTCTGGCTTATTAATGTCTACCTTTTATGTTTTGTCTAGAAATAAAGGCAATACACAGTACCAACATTTTTCCCACAAAGATGTCTTGGGCTTGTTCCAGGGGAAATTCTGAGCCCTTTTATTCCTGATTTATTTTATGATGTTGTTATCTTTCCCTGTTGACTATTAAAATTTTCCCTCAGCTCCAGAAATCTCAATAAATGCCTACTATATTTACATTTTCCATTCTTATAAGTCCTATTATGTTTAGTATGTTAAAAACTATGAGTGATACAAAAGAAATATCAAATATAGAACCTGTGAACAAGGAACTTGTAATTTACTTATCCAGGCTATTTGAAAAAACCTTTCTAGCTGCACCTTTTATACTAGTTCCAAGAGTTCTCATTTACTTGCAAATTTCCAGTTCTTGGTATATTTTGTTGCTTGTACTTCATATATAAGTTCAAACCACACCATAATTCCAATGAACAAGCTGTAAATTCAATATGCTTTTTCTTTTTTAAAGCTTTTTTAGTCACATTAAACAAACTGATATACTTTATCAATGAAGTTATATGACTACCTTTTTAATGGTAACACCACTCTTCCTTTCACAAAAGTTGATAAGGTATATTTACATTATAAGACCAGATAATCATTCCATAGAAAGGTTTGCAATTCCTCCTGGAAATTTTTATCTCCCTGATTATTATTTAAATTATCAGAACAGCTTAAAGAAAAATGTTGATATGCATACTATCTAATCTATTATCATGCCCATATTACTGTCTAAATTAGAACAACTTTTGAGACAAAGATCAATTCTTACACATTGTTAAAAGGGGCAAGTAGAATTTAGAAACCAAGTGACAAGGTAACAAAAAACTCACTTGATTTTAAAAATACTTATTTAAGCATTTTTGATAAACAGTCCTCTCTCCGTGGGAGAGAACAATACTTTTCATGATGAATCTCCATTCTCGCCCTCTTCACTTCACTTCAGATTCTATTCCAGTTCTTCATTTCAACTGTGTGTGTGTGTTTCTGTCCCAAGTGTGTCTCTTATACACGACATATTGTTGGATTCCACTTTCCAATACATTTTTCTATCTGCTTCCATTCTATGGGTTAGCTCATCTGATTCAAATTCACAGCTAATATCACTGATTGTGTATTTTCTTCTATCCCATTTTCCTGTTTCTCCCTCTCTCTTTCCCTCTCTCTCTCCCTTATACTGTCCTTCCTCAAAAGTCTGTCATGCCACTTACCACTGCTTCCTCCCCATATATCCTCCCCCTTATAATCTTCACCCCCATATCTCTTGTTCCCTTCCTCTCTTACCACCCTATTGAGTAAGAAATTCATATACCCAAACTTGTATGTGTGTGTATGTATAATACATATAAATATATATAAAATATGTGTATATATGCATGTGTATGTATGTGTAGATAAATGAATATATAGGATGTGTGTGTGCATGTATGTGCATCTTCCCTCTTTGAACCAATTCTGATGAAAGTGAGGTTCAAGCATTACTCACCACTCTCCTGTCAGTTTTGCCTATTATAAAAGCTCTTCCTTGCCCACCTCCTTTACATGAGAAAATTTCCCCTTTCCTATCTCTCCCTTTACTGTTGTCTCTGTTCATCCACCTTTCTCATTCCTACATTTTTTTGGGGGGGAGATCATGTCAATATAATCAACCCACAAATTTGTCCTCTGTCTAAGCAGATTTCTACTAACTGCCATAATAATAAAGTTCTTAGGAGTTGCATGTCTCATCTTCACATAAAGGAAAGTAAACTATTTAACTCTATTGTGTTCCTTATGACCACTCTTTCATGTTTACCTTTTTATGCTTAAATGTTCTGTTTTAATTGGAAATTTTCTGTTCAGCTCTGGTCTTTTTATCAGCAACACTTGAAAATCCTCTATTTCATTATATATCAATTTTTATCCCTGAAAGATTATATTCAGTTTTACTGGGTAGATTATTTTTATTATATTGCTAGCTCCTTTGCCTTCTGGAATATCACATCCCAAGACCTATGCTCTTTTAACATGGAAGCTGATAAATCTTGTGTGATCCTGTGACTCCATGATATTTAAATTATTTCTTTCTAGATACTTGCTATATTTTCTCTTTAACCTGGGAGCACTGAAGGGAGTATTCTTTATTTCCTATTTTACCTTCTGTTTCTAGGATATCAGGGCAGTTTTAGTTGATAATTTCTTGAATTGTGGTGTCTAGGCTCTTTCTTTGATTACAATTTTTATTAGTTCAATAATTCCTTTACTTTCTCCTTAATTTATTTTCTATGTCAGTTGATTTTATGATATTTCACATTTTCTTCTATTTTTTTCTTCTTTTGTTTTATTATTTCTTGATGTTTCATGGAGTTATTAGCTTCCACTTGCCTTTAAAAATTACTTTCTTCAGTGATCTTTTTTATAACTTTATCCATTTGTTCAATTCTGCTTTTTAAAGAGTTCTTTTCCTTAGTTAATTTTTGTACATTCTTTTTCACTTGACCTATTTTGTTTTGAAGGAAATTTCTTTCCTTCAGTGGATTTTTATGCTTCCTTCACTATTAGTCAAATTTTGTTTTTATTCTTCAGTAACTTTTGTGTCTTTTGTACCAAGTTCTTAATTCTCTTTTCATAATTTTCTCACCTCTCATTTCTTTTCCCAATTCTACCACTCTTACTTTTTTGTTTAATGCTTCTAGAAATTCTTAGGCCTTGGGTCCGATTAGCATTTTTCTTTGCAACTCTGCTTGCAAATATTTTTCCACTATAGTCTTCTTTTAAGTCTATGTCTTGTGTTTTGTCTGTCACTGTAGTAACTGTTATGGTCAAGTTCTTTTTTTGCTGCTTGCTCATTTTGCAGCTTATTTCTTCATTTTGAACTTTACATTAAAGTTGGACTCTGCTCAACTTGGAGAGGGATGGGGAATATTGCACCAAACTTCACACTTTTCTGTTCCTGATTTCAGAGATTGCTCTGGAGGTCTACAAATTTTTGATGTTTCCAAGGTGGTATAATCTGTGGAGAGGTATGATCACTGTTCTCCTGCTCTGGTCTTTACCCAGGAAGGACCCTTTCTCCTCTGACACTAAATGTGCTTGTGCTTCTCTTGGCCCTGGAACAAGGCCCCCTGCTCTACTTTAGCCACAAGTGATAACATTACCCTTGACCCAGAAACTGTGAACAGGACCTCTGGTTCTCTTGTAACTAGTCAAACATGTTTATATCCTCTCACAAGCAAAATTGCTTATGGGCAATAGAGTCACCAATCAACACCTGCTAAACTTAATGTCAGCAAAGGGTCTTCTGTAACATCCTTCTGATCAGTTTTCTCATCCCCTTGCTATCTCTGGACTGAGAACTCCCAAGGGCACTACTGCTGCTACTGTAGCTATCTGTATGTTGATGTTTCTGCTGTTCTCCCTGGTGCCCACCCTGGTGTTAAAGATCTCTTTTGCAAACATTCTAGGTGTCTTAGACTTGAAAAATGCCTCCCTCTGGACTTTTTTTGGCTCTGCTGCTCCAAAATGTTATTTGAGGAGTTAATATAAAACTGTTTGGAGGGGAATGTTTGTAGGATTCAGCTGGGTCCCAGGCTGTATTCCACCATCTTGGTTCTTTTTCCATAGACTTTTGCTGTACACAGTCACAACAGAGTGAGTACACTGATGGCAACTGCTTGGTTTTGTTTTTCTGTCCTGGTTTATTTCATTGAAGGCTTATGTACAAGGGCTAAAAGTTAGAAATGAACTCCCAATTTTTTCTTGAGCTTATATTTCTAGAATATGTTCTATCAGGTTCTTGCCCTCTCTGCCCTAGAAGTTGACCTTGGACTATGTTATGGGTAACAAAGTTTTCAGATTCTATTATGTGGGTAATAAAATTGTCCAACCTACAATAAAAGAGACTGAGGTAGAGCTCTGAGTCAATTGAACTTTATTAAAAGTTCCATATTCCCCTCTAATAAAATGGGCCTCAGATCTTTCTCAAGATCTGAGATGTCCCCTTCTTCTGGGCCGTCATTTTCATAGGGTTTAATGCCAGATGAATTACCCATATTCTAAAGCAACTACACAAAATACAAAATTTCATTCATTGACATACGATGCATAAGATAAAATAAGCAAAAAATGACATGTCAGCAATATCCTGAGTTAGGTGAATTAAGAAATATCTCCACTGACTAGGTGAAAGGAAATGGCATATGCCATACATATGCTCCAAGAACATATGGGGGGTGGGAGGGAGACCATTCTGTATGATGCCACCATCCAAGCTTGATTTGGTCATGTAATTCGAACAAAACAGAATGGAAATATGTTTGTTAGCATTTTTGTGATTGTGCAAGTGCAAAAGCAAGCACCCTGACACATCCAGGATGGCCTGTTATCACAGATTCTTTGATCTGCTTATCTAAAAGGAAAGCAAATTTTGAGGGGTCAACAATAACTTTCATCAAGCTCATATATGATTCATTTAGTTCAGGGGGAAAAGTCAGCGCTCTGAACTTCAGAGAAAATACAAACAGAGAAATAAAGATCAACAGACAGGGCTTCCAGCTGTCTGACTGTAAGCAATACATATATCACAGATCAACAGACAGATTCAGCTGTCCAACAACACATAGATAGTTACCAGAGACAGAAGCATCAACATCTGGGTTTTCAAAGACTGGGGGCTCCTTAGAGGCTTCCCTGAGTCTTGACTGGCCAAACAAACACTTCCATTGAATAAGACCCAAAGTAAAACCTCACCTCAGAGTATTTATACATTTTTCAGAGCCAGAGAGCATCACAACCCTTGAGAACCAGTGCCTCACTAGAAATTAACAAAAGGTGTGGACCTCTCCTAACCAAGCTTCTTTTAATAGGCAGTAATGGGTGAGGAAGATCTTTAACTTTCATAATTACCATTACAGCAAGTGAGCTTGATAGTTGTTAAACAAGTAATGGACATTATGTTAAAGTTTGAGGCCCGTTATAGGGCCCTTCTATTAGAATCTATATTTCTATATGACTTATAGATAAGTCTTAGTAGGTAAATATATTTTATTAATTTATATACATATATATGAATAATTTATAATTACTAACACTCATTACCCCTTATGAAATCATAATGAGTTGGCTAGTACTGATTAGAGTTTCAGTAGGGGTCCTCAATGAATTATTTATCTCAGTCCTTGTTGTTACTATTAGCTAGCAGTTATGTAGCCCTTCCCTTATGGCAGGCACCATGCCGAGCTCTTTACAACTATTAACTCATTTGATCTGCAGAACAACCTTGAGAGTTAGGTACTCTTATTATCCCCACATTACAAATAAGGAAACTGAAGGAAACAGAAGTTAAATGACTTTCACAGGGTCACATAGTAAGAGGCTGAGACTTTATTTGAACTCAGGTCTTTCTCTAAGTTCTGGCACTCTATCCACTATGCCACCTAGCTGTACCTGTTCTTGCTTCCAGTGTCACCCTGCTGCTGAGCTGCTGTGCTGTACTCCTGGCCAACCCCAGCATGTTGCCCTCCCACCTCTCTCTATCTTTCTAAGTTGCTCTGCCTTCAAAAATGAATGACTATAGCTTTCTCTTGACTCTCCCGATCAGAATTCAGTCTGGTGTGCTTCTATGTTGTTGTAGAAGACCTGTCTCTCTGCCTCAAGTTGTCCCCCTCTCCATTTCATCCTCCATTCAACTGTGAAATTAATCTTCTTAATGTCTGATCACATCTCTCCCTTATTTGGTAAATTCTAAGGGTTCCCTATCACCTACACAGGTCTTCTTAAACTTTTTCCACTTGTGACTCCTTCAGTGTTTCTTAAACTCTGACCCCCGGTCCCTTATGGGTCTAACGCTAACCTAAAGGATTGAATACAAAATCCTCCTGCTGGTTTCCAAACCCCTTTATCACCTAGCACAGTTCTGCCTCTTTTGGTCTTCTTATAGCTCACCTGTGCTTCCACCCACTTTAGTTCTGTGATTCACCAACTGGCCTCCTTGCTGTTCCTCACACAATATACTCCATCTTCCAAATCTAGGCCTTTTCACTGGCTGTTCTGCATGTTCACATGGCATTTTCTCCTTTCCCACTTCCACCTCCTGGCTTCCCTGGCTTCCTTCAATTACCCACTAAAATCCCATCTTCTACAAGAAACTCTTACTGATCCTTCTTAATCCTTACTTGATCCATCATCTTACTTATCTCCAATTTATTTGTGTATATCTTATTTTCATAGGTTTTTCTCCCATCAGATTGTAAGCCCCTTGAGAGTAAAGACAGCTTTTTTTGTATCCCCAGAACTTAGCACAGTGTCTAACCCTAGCATATAGTAGGCACTTTATAAGTGCTTACTGACTGATGGCCTGTCTGTACCACACACTCTTTCTACTTACTTATCTAATACTTGTTCTCAAGCATTTCAGGGCACATTTTGAATATATCAAGTACAAATATATGAGGACAGGGATGAAAAGAAGTGACAACAAAGGACATTAATAGCCTTCAATGACAAACTTCTATAACTCATAAAATAAAAACTTGCTCCCAGAGTTTTTAGTAGAGCATGAGACAAGGTATTTATTAAATACCTGCTATGTTCAAGGCACTGTCCTAGGAATTCCCTATACAAAGATTAAGTTAACAAAAGCTCTGCTTACCCATCAGACTTGCAAAAATGACAGAAAATGACAATGAAAAATATGCCAGGGATTATGGGAAAACAAATAAACTCATACACTTTTAGTGGAACTGGAAAATGGTTCACTCAATCTATAAAAGAATTTGGAACTATGTTCCCAAAAGTTCCCAAACCTGGTGTACTCTTTGACTCAGCTAGAGCACTACTATGTCCCAAAGAAAGAAATAAAATAAGAAATATACCTATACACACAGAAGTATTTATAGCAGCTCTTTTTATAGAAGCCAAAAATTACAAAAGAAGTGGGTAAAGGAAATGGGTAACCTATTGTAGAATAGCTACACAAATTATGGCATGGGAATTCAAAGGAATATTAGTGTTCCATAAGAAACAATGAAATGGATATTTTTTAGAGGAAACTTGTAAAGTCCTTATGGACTGATGGAGAGTGAACTGAGCAGAATTAGGAACACTTTTGTTTATTTACAATGATAATATTATAGAGAAAAAACTTTGTAAGAATCTTGAACTCTGATCAATACAATGATAAACTATAAGTACACAACAGTGATGATGAAACATACTACTAAGCTTTTGACTAAAATGTAATGCTCTTGATACACAGAAAGTGACATGCATTTTTGAACACAGTTACTGTGGGAATTTGCTTTGCTGAACTATGCAAATAGTATTGAGGTATTCAGTCTTGAATTTTCTTTTGTTTTTGATAGGCTTAATGGAGAATAATGGGAGGGATATACTGAGGTTTCAATTGCTTGCTATATGAAAAAAAGTTAAGGAGTCATGTTCTTTGTTTAAGTCATAATATAATAAAGCAAATACATCAATAGAGTAAAGATGTAAAGTTGAGATCCAGGTAAAGAACAATGAGAAATTTGAGATTCATGGGGGGCTTCAAGGATGAAGTCATTTCTGGGATAAGCCTTGAAGGGACTTTAACAGATGGAGAGGAGAAGGTGAGGTTAAAGAGTCCATCCTAGGCAAGGGAGAAGGCCAAACAACTGTAATAAATAAAGTTATCCCATTTGGCTGAGATGGAGAGTGAATAGAAGTAAGGTAACATGAGATAACTCAAGAAAGGAAAATTGGTGCTAGACTGTCCAGAGCTTGGAATGCCAGCATCAGGAATAAATAACTTTATTCATTTTGCAAAGAGGAACCACTGAAAGTTTTTCATTAAAGAAGTGGCAGAGGATAATTGGATTTTGAGCTGAAAAAGAGTTTAATGAACAGCTGGGTTGCCCAATTAGGGTGTTCCCTAAAACATTTTAAAATTCCAGTCAAACTAAAATGCTATCTCTCCATCCCCAGTGGTTTTCTGACCTTTCTTCTCTCTGCATTTTATCCTCAAGGCATAAGCAAAATCAAAAACTCTTCCAAATTAAAAGCCCTTCGCAGTGTATTCTAGCTTATTTTTCCGGATTGATTTCACTGAAATCCCCCCTTCTCCTCGGTACTTTCCATATATAGTACCATACTTGATTTTCCTTAACAGTAAGATTCTCATTTCGGCCTCCATGCCTTCGGATTAGCTGCCTTTCAGGCCTAGAAAGTCCTCCTTCCGCATTGCTGCCTCTTGGAATCTGACTGCTAAGTTCAGGTACCACCTTCTTATATGAGCCCTTTCAGCTCATTATCCCATTTAATGTCCCAAAATAACATTGTATTTACTTTGTACATAGCACATATTTTAAGAGGTGATATAGTTTTGTGGCTAGAGGACTGACTTAGTTTCAGGAAACCAGAATTTATATCTTGCTTGGGACTTATACTGGCAGGTCGACCTGAGGAAAGTCACTTAACCTTTAAGTGCCCCAGATAACTATCTAAGATTAAAAATTGCAGAACAAATTTCTATTATTGGAATTTTCAAAGAAATTTCCTATATCAATGAAATTATGGTATGCATACAGTCTGTATAATTATGTGTAGTATATACAGTATAGATACAGTATGCATAATTACAATATAAATAATATGCATTTAACTACCTATGCACATGTTATTTCTGCCTAGTAGAATGTAAGCTTCTTGAGGGCAGGAACTGTTCAGTTTTTTTGCCTTTCTAACCCAGAATCTATCACAGTGAATGATAATGGCACATACAAGGTACCAAATAAATTTTTAAGAATCATATTGAGGGGGCGGAGCCAAGATGGCGGAGTAGAAAGACTCACATTTGCTAGCTCTGAATCCACAGCCCATAGATTTC
>JAQQSK010012536.1:0-11835 GCA_028658325.1 Potorous gilbertii | reverse complement strand
GATGGGATCGTATCTTTAAATAATGAAATTAAGCAGTGAAAGAGAAATATATTGGGAGGAGAAAGGGAGAAACAGAATGGGGCAAATTATCTCTCATAAAAGAGGCAAGTAAAAGACTTTTCAGTGGTGGGTAAAAGGGGAGAAGTGAGAGAAAAAACAAGAAGCTTACTCTCATCACATTCAACTAAAGGAAGGAATAAAATGCACACTCATTTTGGTATGAAAACCTATCTTACAATACAGGATAGTAGGGGAGAAAGGGATAAGCGGGAGAAGGGATAATGGAAGGGAGGACAGTGGGAGGAGGGAGCACTCTTGGGGAGGGATAGGATCAAAAGAGAGAATAGAAGCAATGTGGGGCAGGATAGGATGGAGGGAAACACAACTATTGTGGAAGTCATTTGCAAAACTACACAGATATGGCCCTTATTGAATTGCTTGCCTAAGTTGGAACTCAAAAGTTTTAGGAACAACTGTTGAGTATTGTTCTTGCAAGTAGGAAATAAGAAATACAGGTAATGGGGTATAGAAATTTATCTTGCCCCACAGGACAAAAGAGAAGATGAGGATAACAGAAGGGAAGGATGTTAGAAGGGAGGACAGATTGGTGATAGGGGTAATTAGAATGCTTGGCATTTTAGGGTGGGGGGGAGGGGAGAAATGGGGAGAAAATTTGGAACCCAAAATTTTGTGGAAATGAATGTTGAAAACTTAAATAAATATTTTTTTTAAATCAGCTAAACAAAATCAACTGCAAGGCAAACATTCCCCATTCATAATCCCCAACTCCCCTTGGAAAGGAAGGATGTTTGGTTCTTCATCTCTTCCTCAGGGCCAAGATTCGTCTTTAGGATTAAGCCCTTGGCACATAGTAAGCACTTAATAAATCCTTATTGATTGATTAATTACCTAAAATTCAGTTTATACAATAACCTTTTTGATTAATTTTTTTCAGTTAACAAGTTTTTCTTTTCTGTTGCCTTATAGCAAACATGCATGGTCAAGAAAAATAAATTCCCATAATTGCTATTCCAAAAATATGTTTTGTTTGGCATATTTGATCCATTACCAATCTGTCAGGAAGTAGGTAACATTAGCCCTCTGTAATCATGGCAGGTCACTCCCTTGATCAGAGTTCTTAAGTCTTTTAAAGCTGTTCATTTTTACAATATTTTTATATAATATAAAGTGTTTTCCTGGTCCTTCTCACTTTATTTTGCATCAGTTCATACAAGTCTTCTCTGGATTCTCTGAAGCTGTCCCTTTCATCACTTCTTATGGTACAATAGTATTTCATTTCATTCATAAACCACAAGTTGTTTAACCATTCCCTAACTCATGGGCAACTCCTTAGTTTCTAGTTATTTGCCATCATAAAAAGAGCTCAAACATTTTTATAGGTATAGGATATTGACCTCTTTAGTACATAGACCTAGTAGCAACTATAACTTGAACAAAGCTTTTAAAAACTAAATTAGTAAGTTACCTATGCATCTGTATCAGTCTCTTTAGACCAGTGCAGTTAGTAAGACCTGAGTTCAAATTTGGCCTCAGACACTTACCAGTAATCTGACCCTGAACAAGTCACTTAAGCCTATTTGCTTCAGTTTCCTCATCTGTCAAATGAACTGGAAAAGGAAATGGCAGACTACTCCTCATACCTTTGCCAAGAAAACACCAAATGGAGTCACAAAGAGTTGTACTGACTGAACAACATCAAATTCAAATAGAAAGGAAAGGGATCCCAAAGCTCTATATTAACTTAGAAAATCACAAACTATTTTCTGTTTGTATTGTCTTTTTATTGATTTTGTTAATCATTTCATAATTATATACCACCCATTTTGACAGCACTAGCTATCTCATCAGAATTTCATCCTTACTTATACTCCATGGCTTAGTAAAATGAGGAAGTTGGAATAAACAACATCTAAGTTTCCTTCCAGTACTTGATCTATGATCCTGGGTCAACTTCCACTATAGAAGTATAGACATCAAGCCTATTCTTCTTCTGAATTTCATGAAGCTAAAAGACTTGAACAGTGATCCTTCCAAAGTGTGTGTGTGTGTGTGTGTGTGTGTGTGTGTGTGTGTGTGTGTGTATAAGGAATGTTAGTCAATAATTTTAGTAGAAAGAACAGTACTTTACCCTTTTTGTTGTTTAATTATTTTTCAGTCATGTGTGACTCTCCATGACCCCATTTGGAGTTTTCTTGGCAAAGATACTAGAATGGTTTGCCATTTCCTTCTCCAGCTCATTTTACAGATGAGGAAACTGAGGTAAACAGGTTAAATGACTCTCCCAAAGTCACACAGCTAGTAAGTGTCAGAAGCCAGATCTGAATTCAGGTCTTCCCAACTCTAGGCCTGGAACTCTATGTACTGTGCTGCCTAGCTGTCCATGTTTTACCATGGCAGATAATAAATAAATGCTGGATGAATTGAGGCATTCAGTTAGTTAAGAATCAGAAAACTGGGGCTCTAGTCCATATGCCTCTAACTAGCAGGATAACATTAGGTAAATCACAGAATGACCCTGGGTTTCAGGTTTCCTCACCTGTGAAATAGGAGTTACAAAAGCACAGGCTTGTCTTGAGGATCAAATGAAATAATTGTAGAGCCTTATGAGATACCTTGAACACAGTAAGTGCCCAATATCTTTTAGTAAATAAGTGAAGAGTTTCTGCTTATTTGTAAAAGGGCAATGTTTCTTGGTTTGTAGTATTTATCAAAATGGTATCCAAGTACTTTTTGCACTATTAAGTGATATTGCTGTAGTATGTAAAAAGGACCAATGACATATAGAAATGCCAGTGAATCAGAGAAAGTGGGCGAATAAGAGAAGGGTAACCCAGGAGCCTCAGAGGGGGCAGGGGTAGGAAACATGCAGCCTGGGGACCTCTAGGTCCTCAAGTGTGACCCTTTGAATCCTCACCCCTGGACTAGAGTTTTCATACACTTCTTGTCAGAGATCTGCAGGCCCTTCCACAAGAGGGCAGCAAGAATCCATCTTGGCTCATCTACAGCAATTCCCCACCTCAGTAACCAGTTGCTCTTACTAACCAATCACCTGAAATCTATGCTGTGTTTTTCCTTTAACTACTAGTATTTCTCAGTATTGAATAACTCAGATCCACAACTGTGCTGATTTTAAACCTAGTTGTTTTTTTTATAAGATACTTCTCTCGTGTAGCTTCCTTGACAGAGCTGCACAGCCTGATCACCCTGACTTCAGCTTTCTCTGAATTGTCCCTCAGAGATCTTAATGAGATGTTTCCTTTGTCAAGGATCTGAACTCTCCTCTCTCATTCTTTTATGATGTATTATTAATTTTTAGATTTCAACCTTCATTTCCACAAAATTTTGAGTTCCAGTTTTTCTCCCCATCTCTCCCCTCCCCCACCCCATAATACCTTGCATTCTGATTACCACTTCCCTCAATGTATCTATCCTCCCTTCTATCACACCCTACTCTTCCCTTACCCCCTTCTTCCTTTTTCTTGTAGGGCAAGATAGATTACTATACCCCATTACCTGTATTTCTTATTTCCCAGTTATATGCAATAACAGTTCTTAACATTCATTTCTAATACTTTGAATTCCAACAACTCTCTGCCTCCCTCCCTATCCATCCCCACTGAGAAAGCAAGCAATTCAATACAGGCTATATATGTGTCATTTTGCAAAAGACTTCCATAATAGTCATGTTGTACAAGACTAATTATATTGCCCTCCATCCTACCCTGTCCCCTCCTTTTTTTTCCTATTCTCTCATTTGACCTTGTCCCTTCCCAAAAGTGTTTACTTCTACTAGTTGCTCCCTTCTCCCATTTGCCCTCCCTTCTATCATCGCCCTCACCCCACCTGTCCCCTTCTCCCCTACTTTCCTGTAGTGTAAGATAGATTTTCATACCAAATTTAATGAGCATGTTATTCCCTCCTTAAGCCATATGTGAAGAGAGTGAGCTTCACTTTTCCCCTCTCATTACCTCCCTTTTCTACTCCATTAAACAAGATTTTTCTTATCTCTTTTATGAGTGATAGCTTGCCCTATTCCATTTCTCCCTTTCTCCTCCCACTATTTTCCTCTCTCATTCCTAAATTGTATTTTACTTTTTTATGGATATCATCTCTTCTGATTCAACTCACTCTGTACCCTTTGTCTATGTGTGTGTGTGTGTTGTGTGTGTAATCCCTCCAGCTACCCAAATACTGAGAAAAGTCTCAAGAGTTACAAATATTATCTTTCCATGTAGGAATGTAAACAGTTCAGCTTTAGGAAGTTCTAAATTTCTCTTTCCTGTTTACCTTTTCATGCTTCTCTTGATTCTTATGTTTGAAAGTGAAATTTTTCTATTCAGTTCTGGTCTTTTCATCAAGAATGCTTGAAAATCTTCTATATCATTGAATGACCATTTATACTCAGTTTTGCTGGGTAGGTGATTCTTGGTTTTAATGCCAGTTCCTTTGACTTCTGGAATATCCTGTTCCAAGCCCTTCAATCCCTTAATGGAGAAGCTGCCAGATCCTGTGTTACCCTGATTGTATTTCCACAATACTTGAAGTGTTTCTTTCTAGCTGCTTGTAATATTTTCTCTTTGACCTGGGAACTGTGAAATTTGGCCACAATATTCTAGGAGTTTCTCTTTTTGGGTCTCTTTCAGGAGGTGGAGTCTTCCAATATTTATTTTGTCCTCTGGTTCTAGAATATCAGGGCAGTTTTCCTTGATAATTTCATGAAAGATAATGTCTGGGGTCTTTTTTTGATCATGGCTTTCAGGTAGTCTCATAATTTTTAAATTGTCTCTCCTGGATCTATTTTATTGATCAGTTGTTTTTCCAATGAGATGTTTCACATTACCTTGTATTTTTTCAAACTTTTGGTTTTGTTTTTTAACTGCTTGGTTTATCTCATAGTCATTAGTTTCCCTGAACTGGATTCTCTCTTTTAAAGAACTATTTTTTTCAGTGAGCTTTTGAACTTTCTCTTCCATTTGGCTAAATCTGCTTTTTAAAGGTTCCTTCTCCTCACTGGCTTTTTGAACCTCTTTTTCCAATTGAGTTAGCCTCTTTTTAAAGGTATTATTTTCCTCAGCATTTTTTTGGTTCTCTTTAGCAAGTTGCTGACTCACTTTTCAAGCTCTTTTATGGCTTGAACTCATTTCATATTCATTTTGTAGGTAGTGAAGTCAGAAGCCTTGACTTCCTCTGACAGTATGCCTTTTTCTTCCTCATCCTAAAGGATGGAAGGAAACACTTGTTCACCAAGAAAGTAACCTTCTGTGGTCTTATTTTTGTTCCCTTTTTTGGGCATTTTCTCAGTCAGTTACTTGACTTCTGAAGCCTCTGTCATGAGGAGGGTCCTAGTGCTCCTCCTCCCCACGAGTATCTTGCTCAAGGCTGAGATTCAGATCAGTTGCTCAATTTCCACAGGGTCTTTTTGTGGGGACAGGGCTGCCACTGAGGGCTGAGGTTCAGATCAGCCGCTCACCTCCCCCAGAGGCTTTAAGCTGAGCTGCCTGGACAATGGACCCAGGCTGTTTCCATAGCCATCGTGGCTGCCCTGCTGCCCACTGCTGCTGCTGCTGCAGCCGCCCACTGCCTCTGCTGGAGGGACCCTGCTCCCCTCTTGTCTAGCTGGGAAAGACCTCCCACACTGACATTTGGAGCTTTCTTTGTCACTTGTGTTGAAGGATCTGGGACCCTCCCTGTTGAGAATTCTGCCCCGGAGACCTGTTCAGGTCCTGTTCCTCCAAGTGCCGCACACCCAGGGCTGGGCTCCGCTCCACTCAGTTTCCTGTGAGATAGACCTCTCCTGTTGGCCTTCCAGGTTACCTTTGACTGTAAACCTCTTTCACTGTGTTGTTCTGTAGCTTCTTCTGCTCTAGAATTTGGTGAGAGTCATTTTTTACAGGTATTTTATAGCCTGTGGGCTGTGGAGGAAACGCTAGAGTATATGCATCTTTCTGTTCCACCATCTTGGCTCTGCCCCTTCCTCTCCCATTCTTGTTGAAACCGGACAAGTCTTATAATGAGGATCAGTAATAATTTTTATGTTACCTGTGGAATCTTGGATAAGTCACTTCATCTTTCTCAACTGTCTAAAACTGAGGGTATTGGGCTAGATCAGATGTTCTTAAGTCCAGTCTTTTCCAAGTCCTCCTCCACCTCACCCTTTTCAGCTTCCTTTTAATGTGTGTCTTTCCCCTTTAGAATGTAAAGCATTTTAGGGCAGGGACTGTCTTCCTTTCTACTTGGATGTGTGTTCCCAGCACTTAGCACAGGGCCAGACACAAGTAAGACTTGTAATAAATATCTGTTGACTGATTTACTGACAAAGGGTCAAAAGATGGATTTAAGGGGGTCCAAAGAATTTGAAAAAGGCATTTTTTAAATTTTATTTACCCTTTTACTAAAATTTAGCATTTCCTTCCATTATGAATTATTCCAAGAAGAGGTTCACAAACTTCACCAGCCTCCAAAGGATTTATGATAATTAAGTCTTAAAGTTAAGAATCCCTGCCCTGGATACATGATCCTTAAGAACTGTTTCTATGATTACATGATCTCAAAGCTTTCTCCCAGTTCTAGCCCAATATGGTATATACAAATAGCACTGTATTTATCAGTAGATGATTTGAAGTTGAATCTGCAGCCCTGCCACTTGCAATGATGTGCTGGAGCTGGTTCTTACAGCTCGGAGAGCTAAGAGTTTAATTTTCTATCTGAATGTTTATACCTCAGAAATCTGCAAAACCTACATATCTGGGCCTGATTTATTGTTTTATTGATTGTCTAGACTTAACAAAATGATGGAGGAAATATTTGTAATGCATATTAAACTTTAAAATGTATTATAGGCACTTCTATCCCTTCCCTCAGCCTACTATAAACATTTACCAATACAGCCCTACTTTTATTTATATTTAGGATCTTAGGCATATCAGCAAATCACTTCATCCCAAAGGGCTTCTTCTGCCATAAAGTAAAAAGTTTGAAAAGATGACCAATAAGGTCTCTTTGAGGCCTAAAATCTAAGATTTTGAGAGCAGCTCCTATTATTAACCATTTATTTACCAATGGAACCATGGACTTCACACTGTAGGAAAGATTCTTTGCCAAAGGTAATAAATGCTGAGTCATCCACACCCCAGCATCTAGCCTTGCTTGACCTTTGCACATTCTTGTGAGATATCTGGATAGGATAAAATGTATAGGCTTTGGCCATTGGGAAATGTTTTTACCTTTCTGTAGATTTAATAATAAAAACTTTATAGGGTACTTTAAGGTTTCTATTATCGCATTTGAATCTCAACACTGTGAGGTATATAACACAGATGTTATTATACACATTTTAGCAATTAGAAAACCAAGCCTCAGAGAAACTGCCCAGGACTGCATGGTTAGCAAATATCTGAGACAATATTTGAACTATTGGCCCTACCAACTTCAGGCCCATGGCTCTTTCCCACTGTACCTTGCTTCTAATCCATGGTAACAGACTCATTGATGCAAAAACTGGATTATCAGCCTTGATTAATCTTTAATCAGTAATCTCAAACTTCCTTTGTGATACTAGCCCTCTAGACCTTTCCAGAGCCCTTTGGTAGGGTTTAAACCAGTCAAAATGGGCAGCATCCTTGGGCACCATATATAGTAGTGGAGAAATTTTTCTATCTGCTGTCTATAGTTGTTTATTTGGCGATCATTCAAACTGCATTCTTCCCAGTGAAGGATCAAGAAAGAGAGGGTCCTCCATATAGAATAATACACAGAAGGCATTCATTGTTCAAAAATTGCCTAGGATATACACATGCTCCATTTTGGCCCTGTAGTTAAGTGGCCCACAGGGAATCAATCTTACTGACCTGACAAAAGGAGTCATAAAATATCGCTCTGGAAGAATCAGTCTCTGTTGCCAGGTTCTGCAGAGCAATTTGGGATCAAAACCAGAGAGTCAAAGAAACAAAGGATCCAGATAGGTACTCTAGAACTATGGCAAGAGATCTCCACATGAATGGGTTCCACAGAAAATCTTTCAGGTAAGATCAATAAATTGGATATCAAAGAAACTGAAAGTCAGTGAAAGGAGGCTGCAAGGTACAGTGGATAAAGAGTGGAACCTGGAAGATCCAGGTTTCAATATAACTTCTGATACTTGTCAATTGAGTGATCCTGAATAAGTCACTTAACCTGTTTTTAGCACCAGCTTCCTCACCTGTAAAGTAAAAACAATAACTATAACACTGGAATATATCCATCCTAGGGCTGCTGTAGACTGAAAAATAAGTAGTTAATGTTTCTAAAAAATGAAAGATAAGAACAAATTTCTGAATAGGAAAACAATATTCACAATAACTACAAAAAAGTAATAGAAAGAAATTAAATGCTATTATAATGGTCAAGCTTGGCATTTTGGGAAGAGTGAGAAAACGCACCTCCCTTTATTGTGCATCTGGGGATATGGGTTTGAATGTTTTATGTTGTTGGACACAATTCAGTTGGTCAGTTTTGCTGAACTACTTTTTTCTTCTCTAATTTTAAAATCTTGCAACAAAGCGTAAGACTGGGAAGCAAGTCAATAAAAATCAAAAAGCATTTATTAAGCACTTCCTATGTACCAGGCACCAGGCTAAGCACTGAGTTATAAACACAAACAAAAACAACAGCCATTCCTATCCTCAGGGATCTTATACTCTAATGGAGGGAAATAATACATGTAAAGGAAGCTAGAAAGTGGGGGAGAGGGGAGGAGAATGTTCTTATCCCAGGGCATGGTGGCTTAATTAGAACAATCATGAGTGGTTAGTCTGTATGCTTCCCCAAAACTGAGGTTCCAGGAAGAATCCACCAATGAGAAAAAAGGCCTTCAGGAGCAGAGTGAGGAGGCTGCTGAGGTACGGTGATATTACATATTATATATTTGGAAAAGAATGTGATATAAAAATAAAAGCTATTAATGAAAATAAGATCAATATTTTTACAAGTCAATGAAAGAATGAAAAATGAGATTTTTCATTTGATTTTGGCAGCATAAGAAATGTCCTATCCTGTCCTCCTCTCCTCTCTTCAAAAATAACTTGAAAAAATTTAAAGTGGAAAAAAAAATATTTAATCCAAAAAAAGCTTCAAAATTTAGTTGATGGCAAAGAACCCTTATAAAGAAGCAGTTTCTGCCTCTTTCTCTATTTCTGTCTCTGATTCTATCTTTTGCAGTCTGAAGGTCTAAAGAAATTCTGAAAGAGGAACAATATTCAGCTTAAATATACTGAATTTTTAAAAACTTTGTAAAGCATCACATTTATCACGTTCCCATTTTGTCTTATAGAACTTTTGAGACTAAACACTAAGAATGAGAGCCTTTGTCTTTTTATTCCCTCTGGACCATTGGTGTCAGTAAGATGGCTCAAGTTTTGGTGGCCTGTAATTCCTCTGGGAATATCATGTTAAAAGATTTGGATTGTTTGAGCATATGCTCAGATTTTTTCCATTCTGCAGTCAATGTACCTGGTAAACGAATGCCAAAATAAGAACAAGACTAAAAAACTAATTCTCAGAAATAAAAATAATTTCTCCAAACTTCAAATGGGAGCATGGAATATATAAAATTGGAAGTCAGTCGGAAGTGATTAGCATTATTTCTTGGATTTGATTAGATTAATTTTTCAAAATAATAAACAATTCAGTAACAATGTGCACTTTCACATCTTTACTATTTTGTCTTATATCCCTAAACTATTGGAAGGGATTCACCCTGTTTTGCAAAACTGCTCATTCCAATTGATGTAGTTTTTGGTAGCCTCCTGGTTCTTAAAGATAACATGTTACTGAAGCCTTCATTATCAGAGAGAAGACTAGACCTTTTGATCCCTTTTTCAACACCCCATTCAGCCAATCAGTGCCTAACAAGTCCAAGGAACAAGAAAACTAAACATCTCTAACATTCATCACAGATGGGACATCTAGCATAGCCTCTTCTCTTTCTCCACATCTTTTACCCATTGGCTGATGTAAAACTGCAAGCTTCTGTTGTCTGGGCTCTGATAACTTTTGGAGATCCAACTCAAGACAGAGACCTAAAGAACATTTCATTTTATGTCTTCTGGGCCTGAAACCTCTACTAGGTAGGAAAAATATGCTTAAATAAGCTTCATTCTTAGATTTTTTGTGTGAGACATGATTTTTCTCTTCCTTCAGTGTGATAATTTATCACATATAACATAAGAGGGAAGTTGCTGATAAATGTGGGAAGTGATATAAATAGGAATTGATCAGTCCTCAGTTATTTTGTAAGACCCCCAAGAGTGCTGAATCCAAATGGAAATCTTGTATCCAAATGGAAATTTTTAAATTCATATAGGAAAAGGACACTAAAACACAGCTCACTGTGGGTTTATGAAGTTGATTTCTTGAACATGTATGTAAGAATTTTATCCCTGTTAGATTTCATCTTATTGTATTCAGTCCAACTTTCTGACCTTTCAAAATCTTTTTCAATTCTCAGTTTATAATTCTATGTGTTAGCTATTCCTTCCAGCTTCCTGTCATCTATAAATCTGTAAACCTTTGCCTTCATTCAAATCCCTGATAAAACATTAACCAACGCAGAGACAAGCACAAATCCATGATGTGAGTCACTAGAGGACTTCTTTCAATATAATCGGAAACTGTTGATGACTACTTTTGGGCTCCAGCCATTCACCATTTTGAAATCCACCTGATAATACATGTCTCTCCATCTTTTTGACAAGAAAAAGATGAGACACTTTACCAAATAGGTAAACTATATCTACAACTTTCCTTTCATCTGTCAGGTTACTAATCTTGTCAGTAAAAGAAATAAAGTCAGTCTAACATGATTTGACCTTAACTGACCTTAATCAATTGGACTTAACCATCCATATTGGTTCTCTGTGATTAATGAAAACTAACTTTTCCTTCACTAGAATCTGCAGAGTACCTTATGCCAGTTTTATGTTCATAGCATATTTCATATTTGTCATAAGGGTATATAGCATACAAGAGACTGGAAATGACATATATTCCTATCCCTTCAGAGGGAGCTTTCAATGCATGATCCTCATAGAAAAAACCTTGAGAGTTATAACTGGAGAATATGGAACTATTCTATTAATAATTAGTATATTATTATTAATAGTATGGCAGACATACACATAAAGCTTTTGTATAAATCATTTCTTAATATGATGTCCTTCAGACCCTATCTTCTTCAGGAACTTGTCTCCACCTATGCCGGCCAATCTGCCTCTCTCTCTTTTATGAATTCCTCAGAAAGGCAGTTTAACATAATGAAAAAGCACAGGATTTAAAGTCAAGACCCTGATTTGAGTTCTGGCACAAACATTTATTAGATTTGTAGCTATGGATAAATAACTTATCCCTTCTCTGCCCAATAGAGCATAAGTTTCTTGAGGACATTGTTGAGGAATTGTTTTTCTTTCTTGGTATATGTGCTTTTTTTTAGAGGAGAAGGAGTATAGTCATTGTATGCCTAGTGCTTGGCGCATTGTAGGTGTTTAATGCTGATGAATTAAACTACATCAACCTCTTTGAGTCTAAAGCTCCTGCCTGTCATGTGAGGATAATACTCATACAACCTATTTCACAAGATTGTTGTGGGGAAAAAAGCTCTTTACAAAGCATTAAACTCCATAGAAATGTGAGCCATTATTATCACTGCAGTTACAGTTTTCACACTCCATGAAAATTGTCTTTGTCTCCCCAACGAGATTTTAACTTCCCTGAGTAGAAGGACCATGTAGTATGATGGGACCTGATCAGTCATTGTGATGTTGACATAGTGTGAATTATGTC
>JAQQSK010012535.1:0-11835 GCA_028658325.1 Potorous gilbertii | reverse complement strand
TTGACAATATCCACAAACTCTTTATAGCAACCATAGACACCTTAGACCAAACCCCATAAATGTAATATGAATCATACTCAACTTTGGAATTTCTTGATACAATTGGTTCAATATGAAGTATTTTATTATGCAAATAATAGCTTAAGGTTCCATTTCAATGAATCTTCTAGTTATAGAACAGGAAGAGACCACAAAGTCAACAGCTAAGCATTAATAAAGACACTATCAAAAGGTAAACAATCGGAGAAAATAATCTGGCAATAGAATCATTCTCAGACTTCTTTCTTACACAAATGGAGAAGTTCTAATCTACTCTCCTTTATTTCTCACAATTCTCCAGTACATTGGGTGAGGGATACAGTCATTTATGAGTTGAATTTTTAGTACCATTTGCCTCAGGGACACCTGCAGAAGCATCTCAGGGCTAGTTGGAAAATTAGTGAAGCGTTTTAAAAAAATTATTATTCGGAGATCTTCAGAATTCTGTGGGAACTTCTAAGTTTGGAATTACCATTTGATTCAACTCAATGACTCAAAAAGTGTGCCAGGCACTGTAGTAGGTGTTGGGGGATGGGGGTTTAAAAAATAAATAAAACAGCCACTGCCCTTAAAAAATTTACATGATATTGGTGTGGGGATCACATGTTCCTATATAAGTAAATGCTGTTGTTCAGTTGTTTAGTCATGTATGACTCTTCATGACCCCATGGCCTCTATCCCTCCCCCACCCCATTCTAGACCTCCTACCTCTGAGAAGACTCTTCACCAATTAGAGTCTTTGCCTTTTCAACAGTAAGGAAACACCGCTGGGTCCAAGGAACTGATTTACTTGTTCATTCTCTCTCCCTAAGAGAGAGTGGTCCAAACCAATGCCAATCCTGGGGGGATCCTGGCTGCTGTGGAGAAAAGGGATAAACTCTCTTTTATCGTAGTTTTCAGTTTATTAATCCCTACCCCAGCACCACGAGAACAAATTATTTAAAACTTATGGGTTAACTCAAAACAAGGAATAGAAAAGTATTCAGTGTACAATATAAATCCGGTATGGGGGAGGTATTTATTTCCTATACATGAAAGTAATGATAAAACACAAGAAACCTACAAGGATGCATTGGAGGTAAGAAAACTAAATAAGCATCAGTGATGAGTACTGATTTTTCCCAACTAGGAAGATGGTGCTTAAAACTATTGATACAAGAAGCTGTTTGCAGGACTGCTAATTAGACATTTTGTGTTGCACCATGCAGATTCATGTCATCTGTAAAGCAAGATCAGGGAAGTGGTCTCTTCTCAGTAGATGACTTCCCTGGTGTAGAAGCTTTTTTTGCTGCTAGCCAGCCTCACTTATTGGACCCCTAGATGCCTCAGACTTACAAAGTTACTTCCAATCTCGGATATATTCACATCAAAATGACTTTCTGTCACTTATTCAGGAAAGGAAACCCAAAGAAGAAAAGGCAGCCAGAGATCCAGGCACAAAGCTTGCCTAGTTGAGTCCATGTTTCTAGTAGGACCTGGGTGGAGAGAAAAAGTCCAGCCCATTTCTCCACCTCCTTTACAGGGAATTAGAGATGGAGTGCGCTACACTTCCACAGGAGGATCAAACCAAAGAGGACCCCAGGTGGAAGTTGTCTCTTCCCTCAACTGACACAAGCCATCTAGCACCTTAGTACTATTAGGGAGTGAGATGGGTGAGTGGGGCAAGGAGAACCAAGGTATCCCTCAAGGTTTGCCACATCTTTTTAGTCCTGACTCACTGCATCACTGGAAGCACCAGGGATTTTGTAATCTCCCAAGTCCAACTTGTGAGCCATGTATGTGGTTGATAGGAAAGAAGTGAATATCTACAGGTATCTGTACAACCCACGTTATACCTTCTTATAGAATCCCTCTGCTTCCAGGCATTCTGAGAAGGGAGTCCTGAGACCCACATATAAAAAGTAGGTAGGAATATCCTATAGGAGTCCTTGGAATGCTTAGCATTGCCAATACAATGCTTCCCTATCCCAGGTGTTATTGTTAGAGGAGGTACAAGTCCCATGTAAGTATGCAATTAGCCAGACTATCCTGGCCCCTTCTAGTGCATGGTTTGTTTGGCTGTTGCTGCCTTAGCTGATGTCTTTGACTTTAGCTCTTGAACCTCTTTTGTTTCATAGAAAAAGAGATGCTGACTTACAGTCCAAAAGACAGTGGATTTGCCTCAAACTTCCTTGGCAAGGTTTTTCTGGTTCTGATAAGCCTCTGTTTTGGCCTTGGTGACCTCCATCAGAGTAGATTTCCTAGAAGTCTGTATGGCCAATTTTGTAGTTTGTGCTTCCTCTGTCCAGGTGACTTACTTCTCCCTCTTTAATCAATCAGATCTGTTCTGAGTATATAGGAGATTACATTTACGAATCTTTCTTTTCCCATTTGCTTTTCTACCTCCTTTTACCACAATTGAGGGCAGAATGAGTGAACTCTCTTCATGCATGTACTTGGAAATCCCTGGGATGCTAGCCAACTTGCTCTCCTACGTGTGTTACAGTGTGGGAGTCCCTGCTTCAGAGGGATGGAATGAATCTCAAAGCCAACTGATTGCTGAGTAACAATGTCAAAGGAAGGCTTGGGGGAGACAGAAGGGAAACCTGTGGATTGAATCCTCTAGGCTCAGTTGATTGGTTGGTTGTTGTCTGTCATTCTCAGATAGGACCAAGATGGTATCATCATGCTAGAATTTCATTGTGTCTGACCGTGGCTGATCAGACTAATAGGAGCTCAGAATGCTCTACCATAGGTTGGGCACAAACACTCCAGATGAACGTTTGGGTGGATACTCTAAATTTGCACATCCTGCATTTCCTTTGAGCTGTCTCAATTATGTTCTTGGAGTAAGGGTGGCCAGGAATGAAAGGGGTGGTAAGGAAAAAGCTATCTTCCAGAGAAAGCAAATGTTGGAAGACTGAAAAGACCATGAGAGAAGAGATATGAGAATATGAGATGTTTGTCAGGGCTTGGGGATTGGAGAGAGGGGCTCCAGAGACTTTAGTGAAGGGGATGAGGAGAGCAGGCTCAGGATTGGGGAGGGGAAGGGCTGAACTAGATAGGAATGATCTCTGGAGGAAAGTAGCTGGGAATGGAGACTTAGGTAGATGACTGTGAACCATGAGGATCTGAGGAGTCAGGAATTTTATACCTATAGAACATAGCAAGTATTATTTGATTAGAAAAGGACATTCAAGGATTAATGACACTGGAGGCCTGGATGGCCATGTGGTGAAGGGAGAAACATCCATGGGGAAGTAGACTTCTAACTCCAAGCAGCAGGTACAGATGCTTCCCCTTAGTCAGGACAGCTCTTTCCTTCCTCATTGTGGTGAAGGAGGGCATATTAGCATCAGAATCTCCACAGTGACTAACAGCAGCCCTCCCAGGCCTTTATGTATCTGTGACAACTTTTTGGGACTTTTTCCCTGTCCTTAACTGCCACAACCTTCAGTTGGGCTGAACAACATAACCTGTCACAGATATTAACTAGGTCCACCTGCATAATTTTCATTAAACCAGTGGGATGGGGTGGGGAACAGTGCAGTAAAGTTCTTTTGCGTTCTATAGTGTGTCTCAAATTTTTAGTGGATTTATATATAGCTTCTTCTGGGGATTATATTATCTCTTGAATTTTAGAAAATAAAAAGTGCTGTCCTTTTGATAGGTCAGTCTGCCACCGGAACTGTCAGTAAAGAAACACTCCAGTATCCTGGTGTTAAAATTTGCTCCCTTTACAAATTTTTAGGAAGGTTTTGGTTGCATCTTTTGAGTATGGCATATAGGATCTCCTCATTAACTTTATTATTCATCATCATTCTTGGTTGGTAAGCTGAGTGTGAAGGGGGAAGGAAAGAAAATTGAACAATTAATCCCTCTAGCAGAGCATGTAAGGATTCTGCATTTATTATATTCATTTATTTATGTTTTCCTCCTTGGCTGATGTCATCAGAGGACTGAAAATTACAAGCAGAATTAGAAGGTGGACTTTTCTATTATAAACAGGAGCATATCCTCTCTTTGTATTAGCTGCTTAGACTTGATCAAGGAAAGATGATAGCTATTAATTATATAGTCAGAGTGACAGCTGGTATTACTACATCATTATAGGTTCTGTTCCTATAAATTATGCTAATGGTATACGGAAGGGAGGCATTATTTTAATATAATATAGTATAATCTTATATAATGACAATTGGATCTCTGTAGGACAGACTGTTAAAAAATTCGTCCCTTCTTAGTGGCCTTCATTCTTCCTTTTCTTGCTTACCTCCTTCACTCCAATGCCTTTTTTTCAAGGAACAAACAAAAGTCATAATAGCCACATTTATTTTTGTCATTGTTGCAATGATTTAGTATCACAGGTTTAGTGTCAAAACATTATTACAAACCCACCAGTTTGTTGTCCATTGACTTTTAAGGACAATATCTCAACGTTATAGTTAAGTCTCATTGACACTCTAATTACACTTTTTGTGTGAAAATAGTTATCCAGCTTAAGGTTTGATTTTCACTCCGATAGCTTGGCATTCATTAGTTTGATTTTGAGAAAGGAAATAAGAAAGGTCTGGTAAGAATATGACTTCTTGGGGATTGTAAAATTTAACTCTTGAGGTTATGGGAAGAGTGAGGACACATTAGTTCAAAGTGGAATGAATTTAATTAAGCACCGAAAGATAACAAAGAAGTTTAGTTCTGTATGAGCAAGCGTGTTCTCTCTCCCAAGTTGCCATATTACTAGTGATGGAGAGGATGCATTCATGGAACATATGTGACAAGGGAACATAGGCAGGGGGGCTCATGTGTTTCTGGGGCAAATCATGCCTATTATGATCTACAACAGGAGTTCTTATTTTATTTTTTTGGCATCATGGACCTCTTTGGTGGCCTGGTGAAACCTATGGACCCCTTTTCAAATAATGTTTTAAATGAATACAGTAAAATGCATAGCATTGCAAAGGAAACCAATGATATTGAAACAAAAAACATCAAAATATATTTTAAAAATTGTCCTACAGTTCATGGATCCACAGGAACCTTGATGTAGAGATGTCACTGGTTGAGGCACTTTTTCTGCTGAGCTGGAGTCCTCTGATGTGCTCTTTGTCTTCTATTGCTCTCCACTATTATCAATTAATCAATCAATCCATCAAAACTGATTTCTTTTCTCTTGCTCTCTCTCTGTTATTATTGCTGCTACCATTTGTAGGTTTTTAGTTATTTATAAACATCCTTAACTCTTTTGTGATGCATGAAGTTGCATGAATCTAGCTAGGAAGAGAAGCCTTTAGACATTTTAAAAGTGTATTCAAAGTGATTTTTCCCACCCTCCTAGAGCTTGGTGTATCTCAGCTCAAACTTTTATCTGATTTGTCATTCAAAATTCCTCTGAACTTTTATCAGATCTTTGGATTACTTAACTGAGCCCCCTTGAAATCCTACTGAAACTCTATTTAACAAAAAGATAAAGACTGACCGTAATTATTGATGAAGGGATTCCCCATCATGCCATGAAAATCAGCTGAGGAGTTGAGACTGAAAAGGGTCACCTGGAGCGGATGCCTTTTGTTCTTCATTCCTATATTTGTCCTGCATTTCTGACAACAAAAATGCTGGTGCCCACATGTTTGCTAATCTTAATGTACAAATGGTGGTTCTTATTATTGTAGTTCTACACTGACTGCAGTAAATTTGATTCCCTTTGCTACAAGGGCTCTTCTATTTAAAGGACACATCAATCACACATGATTTTGAAAGATTGTTCAATCTCCAAATTTAAAGTGCCAAAATGAGCTCCCAAACCATAAATGTTACAGGGATCCAGGGGCAGGAGAGATTATCGTTCCTTGAAAGTTGTCCAGAAGGCTGGAGGAGAAGGTAGAACTTGGCCCCGACCTTGATTGAGGGGTAGAATTTGAATAGGTAGGGTGGAGTGAAGGCATAAAATTGAGAATGGGTAGAGTGTGTCACTTTATCATCTGAATCACCCTTTTCTGTACAGAGGGCTTTTCATTCTCTCTCTTAGGTTATGCTGCCCAGTCTGGATGCACAGGGTCTGATCCACATGACGAACAGTAGGACCCTTGCATCATTACATAACTGATTCAGTACTCCATGCTTCTAGTAATGCAGTCTATGATTGAATTAGCTTTTTTGGCTGCCAGATTATGCTGTTGAAACCTATGGAATTCTCTGCTAATTTAAAGTCCATAAATCTTTTTTCACCTGAACTACTAAAAAGACAGGTCTTTACTATCTTATTCTTGTGTAGGTCATTAGTCAGTAAACAATTATTAAGTGCCTACTGTGTATTCTGCTAAACACTAGTGAATTTTTGAACTTCAGTTTAGGACTTCATTGAGTGGAAGAAGGCCTCTATTATAATGCAGTAGACTCTCTAGGTATGATTTTTAGGAAAATATAGATAAGAATCACAGAATGAAAACATGTGGATGGTTTGCCACTTGCATCACTGGAGGAAGTACTTAGGCCCATGAAGTCATGAATCTTTGCAAAGTATTCCTATTAAATGTTGCCTTGTCAGTTTAGCCTATTGTCTGAGCCTCTTGAGAGCTCTTAGAATCCTGAGCCTGTTCTCTGATGAATTAACTATCCTTTCCAGATTTGTGTACAATCTATGGATGGGAGAACACTAATGCTACACAAGTTCATGTTGGACATGAATGGAAAGGTCTTGAGGGTTTGTGAATTGTCGTCATCATCTCCTCCTCCTCCTCCTTCTTCTTTAAAGGTTTCCTTTAGCCCTTTTTTCCATATGTCTGCTTAATGCAGAATGAAATACTTCCACTGCAAAATCAGCCTCCTGTTTTGTGATGCACATTGGGGGTGCAATTCGGAATGTCTGGAGAGAGAAGAGAAAAAAGTAAATGCTAGATTGTTGTGGAAATCAATATGACTCAATGGAAAAAGCACTGAAAGGAAACTACAAGCACCGTTTCCATTGTGTTGCTCCTATCACTCACTGGCAATAACTAATTTTCTTCAATAGTTCATTTCTGTTCATTGTCTTTGTCTTGTTAGAATTTTAGAATGGTTTGATTTGCTAGTAAAAATGTCAAGACTACGATGAGAGAAGAACAATGTCTTTCCAGGAAAATGTCATTGTTTTGAAAAAAATTGGTAGTGGTATGGTCTCTTCTCATCTTTAAATCTCTGCCCTGTATGGATTTAAAGTTCCTGGACATAATGGAGTCGGGGAAATAGAAAATACTTTACTAGCACATGTAGTACCAGACTAGCAGAGGCAGTGGCATTGAAAAGATCTGAGGGAGGTAGACTTCCTGGGGAGGGTAGGCAACAGGTTCTCTGAATTCTAGTTTCTATTTTTGTTTTTCTCCCTTTTTATGAGTATACATTTTCTACAAGCTACTTGCTATATAACAAATGCTACTTAACTATAATTATTGTCTGTGATCACATTGCATGAGCAGATAAGGATAGTAAGGATAAGCAAAATTTTGAGTAAGAATAGCAACAATTATTTTAAATATTATTTAGATGAATCAAATCACCAAATATTTTTGTTTGTCCACTATTATAATTTTAGCATAAGCCTATACATAATAATTTTAGTTGTTTTTTGGATGGTTGTTTGAATTTATTGGTAGAGTGGGGCATCTTTTCTATAGAAGTCAATTCATTTTTACCCAGAAATCAATAGTTCGAGGAAAGACTTGCTGCCATTTTGTTTATCATCTGAGCGTTATTAGCTAAAGGTGAAGGGCTAATGACCTGACCATACAACATGATAATTAGTATAATTAGGCCTTGTTTTTGATTATGGAAGTATATCGTGTAGGGGCAGGTCATTTATTCCACCCTCCCTTTGCCAAGAAGGGATCAGCATTAGAAAGTTTGGTTAGATTCCAAGTAGTTGGAATATTTGGACATTTCAGTGAGAACAGCTCTTGTTTTTTCATACCTGACTAAAAAGTCCACCTTTGCCAAGGATAATCCCCATGTCCTTGCAGTCTTCGTGGATTAGATTCATTTCTTTGAGAGGAAGAGGCTGGCGGCTATCCTGTAATTAGATTGATTTATAAATAAAAATTACTTCATCTTTTTCAAATGTTTAATATCATAATTTTAAAGAAGATGCAACTGACACAATTGAAAGAGACTCTAGAGACTCATACCTGGGCAGGAGTCCCCTCTATAATACAAGTGCTCTTCTGGTCTTCCCTTGGTGAAAGGCAGTCCCTTTCATTTTTGGACAGTTCTAAGTATTAGGAAGTTTTTCTTTACATTGAACCTAAATTCTTCTTTCTTCACCTTCCACTCTGGGGCAAATAAAATAAGTTGAATCCTTCTTCTACATTACAGCCATTTAAATACTCCAAGGAAGCCATTATGTTTCCCCTGATTCTTCCTTTCTCCAGATGAAACATCTGCAAATTCTTGAACCTCCTAAGAGAGTCAAGTCCAGCCCACTCACTATTTTGGTAATTCTCTTCTGGAAGCTTTCTAGTTTATCAATGTCCTTTCCAAACTGTGGGACCCAAAACTGAGCACAATATTTCCAGTGTGTTCTGGGCAAGGTATGGTAGCACTAGGGTTTCCCTTATTAATCTAGACTCAACTAGTAAATAGCAGGGCCACAGTACATACACAGATCCTCTAATGACTCTTTCTATCTTATGAATTGCCTCCTCTTCTCACTTCAGGCATTGGGAAACTCTCATGATGTCTTAACCTTGCTTCTTCTCTCTCCATATAATTTCTGTTCTCTGACCTCAAGGAGTTCCCCACTGAATTTACAGGATAAGACATAGGATCATAGAGATCATAGTAGCTGAGCTAGAACTCCAAGTCAAGTTTTTTGACTCCGGATCTCATATTTTTCCCCAGTAATACTGCACTGATTCTCTTTCAAAAGAAAACTAATAATATAAAAAAGTAAATGATCATTGACAAATAAGTGATAGAGAAAATAAGTTCAAAGAAGCATTTGAAAGAGGTAGAAATGACTGTGGACTGGAGAGCTCCAGGATGATATCAAAGGTGGATTTTGAGCTAGGAGACCTTGAAAGAATGGATAAGATTTGGTAAGATAGAAGGGAGGTCATTCTAGATGAGGACAGAGTCAAGAAACTATGAATTGTATTTAGGAAAAATCAAGTCTTTGATTCTAAAAGATGACAATAAAGTTCTGAAAAAGTGAACTGAATGAGTTAGACATGAAAGAAATTGAAAGAAAAAATCAGTACTCAAAAATCAATATTTTAGGCAGCCTTTCCTCTCCCTGCAGAACTCTTATCGAACTCTATCCCTCCACTTGAATATTCTTATATGCCACTTTTCACCTCTCATGATGAGGATGACCTCATCATGTGGGATTCTGGTGCTGTCTGCTAGAGTTCTGTTTGTTTCTTGCACTCAATCTGTTAATCTCTAATGGGCTTCATGGAGTTTTGTTGTCCTTGAATGCTCTCTCATGGAGAAAATTGGATCTGGGTTTTCAGAAAGCACTTTCATCTTGGACTGATGGCTGCTATCACTATGAGAGGAAGAAACCTACTAGGACCCACCTGATCTTGAACCATCTCTATTCCTATCATGAGGCCCTTTCCACGGACATCTCCAACTATCTCAAATTCATCCCGTAGTTTGGCCAACTTCAATAACAAATAGGAACCAGTTTCGTGGCTGTTTTCTTGTAGACCATCTTCTTTAATTGCCTGGTGATGAGAAAAACATCACAGAATATAGAATGGAACAGGTACAGAAACTGATTGAAAGGATTAGTAAAATAAATACACTAACCTTAGGTCTTCCTTCTTTGATCAATACCTGCATATGTGTTGTCTCCCTCATTACAATGTGCACTCCTTGAGAGCAGAGGCAGTCTTATTTTTCTATTTATGCTTGACATATGGTCAATTCTTAATAAATATTTTATTGATTAATTCATTTGGCATCATAACCACTGATGATATAATCAATCAATCAACATTTATTAAACACCTAAGATGTGCCAGGCACTTGACTAAGTGTTGGGAATACAAAAAGAGGCAAAAGACAGTCCCTGCCCTCCAGCTCACAATCTAGTGGGGGAGACAATGTGCAAATAAATATATACAAACAAGCAATATACAGGATAAATCAGAACTAATTAAAAGAGGGCACCAGATTTAAGAGGGGTTACAAAACCTTCCTGGAGAAGTTGTTGAAGTAGAAGTAGAAGTTTTAGTGGCTGAATGGAAGATGGATTAAAGTAGGGGGATACTTGAGGCAGGCTGACCCACCAGTAGGATATTGCAGTTACCTAAGTGTGAGGTGATGAAGGGCTGAACTAGAGCAGTGGCAGTGTCAGAGGAGAGAAGGGGGCATATTTGAGAGATGCTGCAAAAGTAAAATCCACAGACCTTGTCAACAGCTTAGATACTGGATGTGAGAAATAGTGAGGAGTGGAGGATGACTCCTAGGATGACTGGGAGGATGGTGTTTCTCTCTACACTAACAGGGAAAGTGATAGGGATGGGAAGGCCTTCGGGGGAAAGATCAAGGAGTTTTGTCTACTAGACATTCAGTTTGGGATGTCTGAAACACAGTTAGAGATGTAAGATTTGAGGCTGACAGACAGTTTGTGACAGGATAGGTTGACTTGAGAATTGTCAGCATAGAGATGGTGGTTAACCACAGGAGTCAATGAGATCATCAAGTGAAGTAGTTTGGAGGGAGAAGAGGAAAGGGCCTAAACTAGAACTCTGAGGGACACCTATGGTCAGAGGGCATGATCTGGTTGAAAAGCCAGAAAAGGAGACAGAGAAGAATTGACTGAATAGATAGGAGACAGTAGTGCCCTGAAAACCAAGAGGGAAGAGTGTTTCAGAGAGAAGGTGATCAATAGTGTCAAAGACTGCAAAGAGGTCAAGAAAAAATAATATTGAGAAAAGACTTTGGATTTGGCAACTAAGAGATCATGGGTAATTTTGGAGAGAGCTATTTTAGTGGAATGAAGTCAGAAGCTGAATTGTAAGGGGCTAAGAAGAGCATGACAGAAGAAGTAGAGGCACCTAGTGGCTTTTTGGAGGAGGTTAGGTACAAAGGGCAGAAGAGATAAAGGATGATAGCAGGGATGGAAGGATCAAGTTAAGGTTCTTTTTAGGATGATATAATCTAGACCCAGGTATACTCATTTTCATTTGAGTTTTCTCTGCTTTTTAATATTCATATTGGATGTTTAACATGCACATCTTTAAGTTTTGTCAATAATAGATCAACATTAAAAAGGAAATGTCCTTGAGTCAGGTGATTGAAAATAAAGAGAATAACATGGTAGAATGTTATTAAGTCATCAATCATTAAGTACATTCAGGGCACATGGAAAAAAAGTCCCTTATGGAGATGACCAGGATTTGAATTCTGGGTCTGCCACATATTTGCCTGTGTGACCCAACACTTTTCATAAGCTCTCCTCTCTACAATGAGGGAGATGGACAAAGTAATTTCAAAGGCATATTTCAGCTCTAAATCCTATCCTATGATGATTCATATTAGGAGACATGACCAACCAGCTACTCACACAAAGCTCAGGGATTCTTTTTGTCCTTTGAATTGCTATATACTGTAGCATACAACAGAATAACATTGCTTAAATTACCAATTATACAATTCTAGAAGACTTACTAAACATTTTATATGTGTGTGTGTATTCGTTCTTCATTGCCGAAGAAGATCATGTCATCAGAGAAATGATGACATGACTTGCACTTGACTTTGTTTTGAGTGAGGAAGGGCTGCGCAGGTCATCAGCCTCACTTCTCCTCCAGAGTCATCTGAGTCCAGTGACCA
>JAQQSK010012534.1:0-11835 GCA_028658325.1 Potorous gilbertii | reverse complement strand
TTGTTTCTAGTAAGTTTGTTAGAATGTTCACTTACCAGATACAGACAACTTGATTTCCTCCCTCCCCTTTTTTTGAGATGTGCTACTTTAAGAATGTTCTTGCTTTTGGATATTGTAAATAAAGAGATCTTAAAAATATATTAACTTATAGGCAGGCAGAGCCAAGATGGTGGAGGTGAAGTAATGACCTTCTATGGCTCTCCCCCCATATCTCTGAAGAATCCTGTAAAAATGACTTTAAATAAATTGTGGAGAAGTAGAAGCCACAAAAAGACAATCTGGAAGGTCAAGGTAAGGACAACCTCATCAGGCTATAAGTGGAGTGCAGTTCGGTGTGGGCCATGCTGATGCAGACACAGTGGGAGCAGGTCTTAATGGACTCAATCACTGGCTGCTACTGTGGATTCCTGACTTCTCTCAACCCACAAATGCTAAAAATATCTTCAGAGGTGTGTGGGAAGGGTCTCTAATCTTGCTGAGAGGGAAGTTTGTTTTGTCCCCAGCTCCAGCCTGGCTCCAGGCCCAGGACAGCTGCAGCCACTGCTGAAATGGAAGCTGCTTCTGCATCCTTCCACTTAACAAAGCTCCAAAGTCAAGTAGTTGACTGAGCAAATGAGAAAAGAAGAAAAAAGAAACAGACTACAGATTCTTACTTTCTTTATAAGGAGGTATTTTCTTACTTCACTAAAAATGAGGAAGATCAAAACATACAGCTACAGGAAGACAATAAAGTCAAAGCTCCTACATCCAAAACGTCTAAGAAAAATATGAATTGATCTCAGGCCATGGAAAAGCTCAAAAAAGGTTTTGATAAGCAAATAAGAGAAATAGAGCAAAAACTGGAAAGAGAAATGAGAGTGATGCAAGAAAATCATGAAAACAGAGTCAACAGCTTGATAAAGGAAACTGAAAAAAATGCCAAAGAAAAGGACAGCTTTAAAATTAGACTAACTCAAATGGCAACAGAGACACAGAAAGTCAATATGGAGAAGAACACCTTAAAAACCAGAATGGACCATAGTGAAAAAGAGATCCAAAAGTTTATTGAAGAAAATAATTCTTTAAAAATTAGAATGTAAACTAATGACTATGAGAAATGAAGAAATTATAAAGCAAAAGCAAAAGAATGGAAAAAAAAAGAAGACAATGTGAATGCCTTATTGGAAGAACAAGTGACCTAGAAAATGGATGCAGGAAAGATCATTTAAAATTTATTGAACTACTTGAATCCATCATTATAAAGAAGGCATAGACATCATCTTTCAAGAAATTATCAAGGAAAACTGCCCTGATATTCTTGAACTAGAGAGTAAAATAGAAATGGAAAGAGTCTACCAATCAATTTCTGAAAGAGATTCCAGAAGGAATATTCCTAGGAATATTGTAGTCAAATTCCAGAATTCTCAAGTCAAGGAGAAAATATTAAAAGCAGCCAGAAAGAAACAATTCAAGTAATATGGAAACACAATCAAGATAACAATGGACCTAGCAGCTTCTCTACTAAGGGATCAGAGTGCTTGGAATATGATATTCCAGAGGTCAAAGAGCTAGAATTAAAACCAAGAATCACCTAAACCATCTGAGTATAATATTTTAGGGGGAAAAAATGGAATTTCAATGACATAAAGGACTTCCAAAAATTCTTGTTGAAAAAACCAGAACTTAACAGGAAATTAGACTTTCAAGTACAAGAATCAAGAGGAGCATGAAACAGTAAACAAGAAACCATAAGAGGCTTATTAAAGTTGAACTGCTTATATTCATACATTGAGAAATGATATTTAAAACTCATAAGATGTTTCTCGATATTAGGACAGTTGGAGTGAATACATGTGTTTGTGTGTATGTATGTATGTATACACACACACACATGATAGAGAGAGAGAGAGAAAGAGAGAGAGAGAGAGAGAGAGAGAGAGAGAGAGAGAGAGAGAGAGAGAGCGCACAGGGTGAATATGAAGGAATAACATCTAAAAAAGAAAATAAAGGTTTGAGAGGAATGTACTAGGAGAATAAGAAAGGGAGAGATAAAACATAGTAAATTGTCTCACATAGAAGAGGCAAGAAAAAGCTTTTACAAAGGAGAGGAAGAAGAAGTTGAGAGGGAATAAGTCAGCCTTCCTTTCATCAGATTTGGCTTCAGGAGGGAATAACATGCACACTCTATTGGGTATGGACACTTAGCCTACAGGAAAGTGGGGGTATAAGAGAGGGGGGAAAATAGAAATGACAGCAGATTGGGGGAATGGGTAATCAGAAGCAAACATTTTGGCAGAGGGAAGGTCAAAGGAAAGAACTAAATATATGGAGGGTGGAACATCATAGAGGGAAATATGCTTCGTCTTTCATAGCATCACTGTTACTGATGTGTTTTTCATGAAAACTTATGTATATCCTTTATAGAATTGCTTGCCTTCTCAATGAGTATGAGTGGGAAGGGAGAGAATGTGGAACTCAAAGCTTTAAAATTGAATGTTAGTGGTGTTTTTTGCAAGCAAATAGAAAAAAAGATATATAGGCAATGGGGTATAGAAATCTATCTTACCCTACAGAAAAATAGAAGGGAAGGGACTGGAAGGGGGTTGATAGAAGGGAGGGCAGATTGGAGGAAAGTGCATTCAAAATACATGTTGTCCTGGGATGGTGGTAGGGAGAAGATGGGAAGAAAATTTGAAATTCAAATTTTCAGTAAGTCAGTGTTGAAAACTGAAAATAAATTTTTATGCAAAATATATTAATTTATAGTTATTTTCAGAAGCAATTTCTTTTTCAATTCTGGTTAATTGTGCATTAAAAAGAATTGTAGTAGAGAATGAAAATCTTTCATGACTTTATAGGATTATATAGAGAAATTACTAGACTTAATCTTTGCTTAAGAGCATAAGACTGATAGTAGATCTTCAGTATCTATCTTCGTTCTGCCTTGTAAGTTTTCAAAAAGTAGGTTTTCAATCAATCAACTAACCGATCAATATTTACTTAAGCGAACCTCAAAGTAGACTCTTAAAACAAAAACACAGCCTATTCTGTGACTAGTTCCTATAAGTAGAAACATTCCTTCCAATATGACCACTTTAGGTCAATCTCCTAATTCTATGATGCCAATCTATCCCTGGTCTCTGTATTCTTCCAAAACCCCTCTCTCTTTCCCCAAGAAAGAAAAAGAAAGTAGTATCTTCCTTCACTAGATAGAAAGGCGGTAGTGAAATGTTCATTCAGAGTGTGCATTGAGGAATTAATCCTAGGCAATGTAGGTGCGCGCATGCACACACACACAGGATAATAGTAAGAAAATAATAATATCTGAACTTTACAACATATGCACCTCTATTCAACCTTTTATCTAGCTGCAACCTTGTACTCTTTAAACTTTTTAGTTGCAATTCTCTGGCTCCAACAACAGTAACTATACTCTAACTATATTGCTTTACATTTGGTGTGTGCAAAGTTTTTACCACCTTTCGTCTACTAGCAATCTTGACAATCAGGGAACATTTTTTTTTATTTTGTTTTGTTTTGATTTTGCTTTAAAGGCTTAGAATTGACTTACCAAAATACAGGTCCTTATTCCAGCAGCAATTAATCTTTCAAGGTAACATTGAATAGAAGATTGTAGGGAAAGAATTGAATAAGGAGTTCAAGGTCACAGGACAGAATTGTACTTGAAGTCCTCATTGACAAACTCAGTGACTACAAAGATTTAACTGTAGGCAGTAATACAAATTTGAGACCTTGGGATAACACAGATAGATGAAATAAGCATTTAAGGCTTGTATATTAAATGTATCTATCATTTATATCATATCTGTATTAAATATGCAGTATTCTGGAATAGAACAAAATACTGAGCTAAACACAGAATATACAAAAGAAAACAAAATGTCTTACTTCTAAGAGCTTATGTCCTAATGAAGGAAATATAAAAATAACTGTGTATATGTAAGATATATACAGAATGGATGGATGACAATCTCAGAAGCGAATGTGAGCAGAAGGTGAAAGAAATTTACAAACATGTTTCCATTCTATGGCTTATTTGAAAAGATAGTGTTTCTAGACAGTGTGGGAAAGAGAATCATCAAAGAAATAACTGGTATCACTACAATGATGTAGTAGGTATAAAGGGTAAATATGATACCTCTGAGTTAAAAGCAACCATAAACTTTACAGAGGAATCTGGTATTAACTGTTCTTAATGAAATGAGATAATGCAGAAATTCCACAAAGAAGTTTCGAAGTGTATCAGGTAGACCTTTTATGGCTAACTACTGGGAAGATACAGACAAGTCCTGTAGTGGACAGTCAGATTTATAATGAGTATGATTTATATCATTAGAACAACTATTCGATTTGATAAGGTCACAGGGTCATTCAGTTCTGTTGAGTTAAGAATTTTTGTTTTACTGACATAAAGTTTAAATTCACCTCTGTGTGACCACAGTTCTTTGCTCCTAGATTTGTCTTCTGGGTCAAGCAAAATAAATTGAAAACCTGTTCCATTTGAATGCTATCATATCATTCCTAATCTTTTCTTCTGAAGAGTAAATACTAATTTGTAAAAATTAAAAGGAAACTGATTTTGACTTAAACTAAGGAAGAAATCTTAATAATTCAAGATTTAATCCTGTTTAAAATTTCATAAAAGTCCTTAGCTACTACCTGTTATTCTTTGGGAAAGTGTCTAAGCAGATTTAAATAACAACCTGTGAAAAATAGAATAGAGGGCTCACTATGTAAAGTTGGAGGACTAGATACATATGTTAGTTCTTCTTAAATCTGAGGCTTAATGATTGTTTTTTTTTATTATTTCCATCTTTAAAATAGAGAAACTTTGTGTAGAAAAATAAAAATTTTGGACTCAAGTTTTGAGGGTGGCCAAAACTTTGTTATTAAAAATAGGGCATTTATTTACTAGTGACTAGTGAAAAATCATTGCATATTTAATGTTATATAATAAAAGAAATAAGCAGAAATGCATTTAATGTATACTTTTATATAGCAATAGGAAGCAAATCTTCAAATTTTGGTATTCCATCAAAAATTTATAATTTCTTGAAATTTATTTTATTTCAGTTTAATTTATGTTAAGATAAAATGAAAATCATGTAAACTGGGCAAGATTTTTTGTGAAACATAATTAATTTTAAAATATTAACATTTCCTTTCTATTTTGAAAATAAGTATACTGATAATAAAGAAGTATATTTAATATTCTAATTTGTCAAATAGCTATAAAGTTACTATAAACTGTTTGTCAAAGTCTGTGAGTAATCCTAAAACTTTGTAGGCTTGAGTCCCTTAAGGTAGCCTTTAGGTACAGATGTAGAAAATCATATATCGTCATTTAATGAAGCAGTTATCTTCTCTAAGGCATTATTTTATACAATTTTTTTTAAATTTCCACATTCTACCACTCCTAAATTTAACATTTTGTCTACTGCTCTTTTAGTGGTCATACCCTCATCTCTTAAGATTCATACTGTGGGCAGTGATTGTAAGAGAACACTTTTAAAAACAGCACTGAACTAGAAGAAATGCATTAAAATAACCATCCCCATTGTTCACACTCTTTCTCTCAAGGAACTATTTGGAATAATTGAGGAGTTAATTAGAAAAGAATACTTTTTTTTCTAGCCAGCTTGACATTGCATTTTTAAGCAATACAAAAGTAGACCATTATACCAGTTTTGCAGTGCAAAGTCCAGTGGTACATGCAATCATTTTAGGAATAAACAAACTATAAAAAACAAACAAACAAACAGTAATACATGTTTGGGATGGGGCAAGCAAAACTGCTATAAGCTATATTTTTTGTTTCATTTTCCACAAAAAAACTTCTCAAAAATCATTCTACACTTAATATTTTTCAATTCTTCATCATGCATTCTCTAACTATGTTGGATTCTGACTTCTCTTTCTCTCAAAGGTCACCAGTGACTCTGTAACTTACAAATCCATGTGCCTTTTCTAAGACCTTCATCTTTTTAAAGCATTTAAAGCATTCTGTACTATTATATGCTGTTGAGTAAATGATACTTGAAGATATCACTTTTCTTCAGCTTCATTTTCACATCTACCCTTCCTTCTTTCCATACAAGACTCTTCCTCCTAAATTTCAAATATATCCTTCAAAAGTCTACCCTCACATCTCTTCTTTTCTTTTCCATTGACTTCACCTTATTCATCTTATTCATACTGACATTTTTTACTGCCAAACTATATGCTGTTGAAATGTTAGTATTGCATTTCTAGTTGGCTGTAATATGTGTCTAAGTCCATATTCCAATAATCTCCAAAACATAGTAGTAATACATTGAAATTTTGATTTTTTATAATTTATCAATTGAATCAAATGCCCTCTTAAATCAACTCATGCTCATTATTTTATTTATTCTTTTGTGCATAGAATAATTTTCCTCATTATTCTATATTGAAACTTTAATCTTTCACTTTTCTTACTCACCAATTATACCCTGTTGAGTTTTCCTTTTAAAACATATCTCACATCACATCTATCTTAATTATATTCTTCTTTTCTTTTACATCATTCCATATTTTCTTCAAATATAACATGTGAAATGGAATAAAATATTTCGGAAAAATAGATAAATAACATGTAAAATATGTAAATTATCTACCATCTAATAACCTGGTGAAAAAGAAAATTAGACCAATGACTTCACCAGTTCTTGAAGGCAGGATAGTTTTTATGACCTTTCTTCTCTAAATTCCTGTTACTTTTCCCTTGAATAATTTTATTTTCATTTAATTTTTCCCCAGGAATTAAGGTCTTTTTTAACTATCATATTATTTTTTTTGTTTTTTTCCTCTTATTTGGATTTCTTCATTGGGTAAAAGTTGCAGCCTCCTAACACCCCCCACTGTATGCTTCCATTGCTCTCTGAGTGATACTTTTTTAATCCTTTAAATGCAGTAGTATTTCATGTCTCACTACAATAGAATAAAACCAACAAGACGTGAATATTGAAAAGATGAAGCTTGGCTTCTTTGGAAAGCTTAGGAGTCTTGAAATTTCCTGAAAGCAGTCCATCTTCCTGTTCAACTCTTGGGACAACTTGTTGTATGTATGCCTTGGATGTGCCAGACATATATACATATATTAAAGCGTTTTTGGTTGTTTTGAAAAAAAAAACAACTTGCTGAAATCTAAACACAAATATTGTCCATTCATTGTACTTCCCATGGTAATACACAGACTAAACTTCTTTGAATGATTAGAGATATCTGCCAGAAAACTTTGCACTCTCTTGGGTCTTGTTTCAATTTTCATAATATTGTATGCAAATTGAAACATATGGACAACGTCAAGATCCACATAACTCCATCTTCAAAACCTGGATACTATTCTGTATATCCATCATAGACAAATTAGTTTTGCCACAGTGTATGCCTTGCCTGATGACTATTTTAAGATAGCTTCAGGTTTGAGTTTTTGTTTTCGGATTTTTTTTTGTTTCACAGTTTGCTCATTTTCCCAATTACTTGACTTTTTAGCTTTTTGTTAAGGTAGAGCTCTGCTTCTAGTGTGAATAGCACACTGTCACAAGTTTCAAGGGTTTTGTGCAGCTGTTTTCAGATATTATTCTTGGAACTTTTCAATTCTTCCATGGTGGTATGATCTAAGGAGAGGTGTTATTCTCCTGGTCTGTGTTCTGGTCTGTGAGTGAACACAAGCACTCATTTCTGCCTTGAAGCTGTGAGAAGGGTACCCCTATTCTACTGTAGCCACATATTCTGGTGTGCTAGTGCTTCTCATCACCCTGAAAGTGCCACCCAGAATTGTGATACAGGTCTGAGTATGAGCAAAACAACAGATTCCTGCCCCAGTCTTAGTAAAGAGATCCCTGTAATTTTCTACTGACCAGTTTTTTGACTCCCTTACTATCTGAGAGATCCAGATGTAGTCAATGCTCCGGCTAATTCAGTGACTCCCAAAGCCTGCTCCTAGATTATTGGGTTCAGGGCTATGCTGTTGCAGCCTGTATTGGACTGTGCTCTACTCTCACCAAAGAGCAACAGATCTTTCCTGCCAACCGTCTAACCTCTCTCTGGCTAGAAATTTATTTCATGCCATCCTTTTGTGTGTTCTGCTGCTCTAGGAATTGTTTTATGGCATTACTTAAAGGTGTTTGGAGAGGTTTGGGGAAGAGCTCAGGTGAGTCACTGTCTTTTTCTATTGTTATTTCTTGTAACTAATTTTAAAGTTACCTACGTGGTTTTTGTTTTTATCTTGGTTATCTTTTTCAGTAATAATAAATTTGAAGTTCTCCTCAAGCCTTTGGTGTTCTCTTTTTTCAAACACTTTTCATATCAGTTCCTCAATGTTTTCCCAACTCTATTGCATCTAACAAGAAACTCCTCTATATACACCTGCTCCCAGTCAGTTGATTTGCCTGTCTTTGCACTTTTTCATGTTATTTCAGTCTCCTCTAGAATTGCACATGAGACTATGATGCTTGTGTCCAAGCATTTGAAATAAAAGAGGGTTAAAAAGATGTTTTCAATTTTTTCTGTTTTTATTTTGCTTTAATTCTCCTATTTTCCCCCTTAAATACCTTGGAATTTAATTTGCTTAGTTGGATATCTTGCCATGATTTCTTAAAACTACTAGTTTACTCTTCCACTGATTCTCTCTGTTTTATGTGATAACATTCCTTGTAATCAACCTTTATAATTTTATAAGTTTCCACATAACTTTTATTATAACAGAATATTTCCCTTGGCAGTTTCTGTTTGCTCACTAAAATTTCTTTCCACTCCCCATTTGTCTCATTGTGGCAATTGATTTATATATTTTATATTTCTACAAAAAGTTGCCATTGTTGTTGTTCAAGTGTTTCAGTCATGTCCAACTCTTTGTGACCCCGTTTATGGTTTTTCTTGACAAAGATACTGGAATAGTATCTGCCATTTCCTTCTCTAGCTCATTTGACAGATGAGGAAACTGAGACAAATATGACTAATTGACTTGCCTAAGGTCACACAAACTAATAAGGATCTGAGATGGATGATGAACTCAAGAGGTTGAATCTTTCTGATTCCAAACCTAGTACTCTATCCACTACATTGCTGCTGCTCTAAAATTACTTCAGTTGCCATCAAATATGTTTATTTCATATACTTTTGAAAAGTTGAAATTGTACAATGCACAGTAGACAATCTGGACCTGATAAAAATTAATTCAATGGTGGTAATGAAGTGCTGCTTTATATGTCTGCATAGCACCCTCTGCAAGTCACTTCTTGGTAAGTTATTTATATAAAAAGATTATTCTCTATGGAAGGGAAAAATGGGTTAAATAAAAACTGAACAATTCTCCCTTCTCTTTCTCATCACTTCCACTGTCACCTCCTACCTGAGCAGCAAACTTTGTTCCACCACTTTAGTATAGATTTTAAATAAAAACAAAAATCATATGACAATAAAACACTTTTTTGTTATGCTCAGCATTTCTCATACAACTTATACAGTTCATTTTGAACTCTGGTGGCGATAACACAATTCTTATACTTTATCTGTGTTTCATCTTCTTTTAATTTCCTTAAGAATCCATGTAAGTTTAGTTAGTCACCATCTCTACCCTTCGTCTCAATTGTTTCTTTTTTTCTTCACAGAATTTCATTCTTGGTGAGTTTCCGTTTCTCGTTTTCTAACCTCCTCTGAAGATCTTACCTATATTTTCTCTAATTCCCTGGAAATAGAATCTATAAAACACTGTGTGCATGTGTGTGTGTGTGTGTGTGTGTGTGTGTACTCCATTACAAATATTAGGTTGGAATGTTCACTTATCAAAAAAAAATTCAAAAGCTAAATGTCCTTTTAGGGGCAGAATCTATCTAGAATTTCCATTCTTCTAATTAGTTACTTAACCTTTTAAATGACGAAATTGCAATTATTGCAAATTAAGATTTCATTAGATGATTTGCTTTTAATGGGGAGACAAGGGAATTTCAGACAATTATGATTCTACCATGACTTCTACGTCATTCTCTTGTGATAGACTTATAATGTGTTTCCTAAACTCCTCATCTCCCTCCCCAACCTGAGATGCTTGATATTATCCTTTAACATTGGCACCTTGTCTGATTCTGCTTCTATCTACCTTCTCTCAAATGCTAAACAATATTTCTCCTACAACTTGTTCTTGAATTTCCTTTCATGTGTATATCTTCCTGCTGTCCAAAATACTCAATTTCTCCCTGTTTTATTTCTTTTAGTCAAGGTATATGCATCCAGATTCACCTTATACTCTTGCACTGTATTTTACGAAGTCTTTGTGATAATTGTCAATATTGACTCTGTGAATCACAATTTCTGCTTCATCGTTCTTGTTACTTCTTCTTTGCCTTCATTATGTTTACATGCCTGAGGGCCTAAATTTTATTACTGTACCTGCCCTTGGATTTTGTCTTCCATGAATTTCTGATTTCTTGTATTACTAATCTTCCTTTCTTTTAGCTATATCCCATGGTATCTAGCTTGGCATGTGTGCCTGCAAACACACACACACACACACACACACACACACACACACACACCTTTATTTAATTTTATCTATTCCCTTTCTCCTTTAGTTTAAAGACATTTTGATAAGATTCGTAGTATTTCTTGCAAATATAGTCTTATCATTGCCATTTAACTTCACTCCATCCTTGTTCCAAAATTAGATTTTAAACTAGGACCATAAATCCATTTCCAAATATAAAACACTAGTTTATTAATTAGATGTTTACATTTTTAAATATTCCTCTTCTCTTCTGAAGCTCTTCAGAATAATCCTCTTGCTTTTCATTAGCAGCAAGGATGAAAATATCACCAGTATTCCTAAAGTCTGTTATAAAAAACAGAATTCTCTGGCTAATATGAGCTTGGAAAACCACTTCATTTGAGAATCAGCATTTACAAAGCCTTGTCTTTTCCTCTTTGACCCTTTTGTGACCTTGATACATCTACTTCTTTTTTGGGAAAAAGTTGAATATTAATAACAACTAAGAATTTAATACTCCTTCCCTTCTGCATGATCTTATTTCATCCTTCAACCTCTAGATATTAGTCAGGTACTACTTTTACTCCTTCAAGTCCTTCATTTTTGTTTATTTATTTTGTCTTTATGCTTTTGTAAGGAATGCTTCATTCCCTGGACAACTCATAGAATGGGTTAACCTTTTTCAATCTCCTTGACTTCTCTAGAGGTCATGCTGCACTAAATATGGAGAAAAGTAACTTAGTTGTGGTAAAAAATACATACAGTACACTATGTGGTGACCAAATCTCCTGCCCCATCTACTCCATATTTGCTGCAATTATTACTAGGTACTAATATAATTCAATTTCGTGATGTCTTTTAATAGTTTAAAGCAGATACACAGAAGCTACGTAGATGACTAATTGTATATTCAAATGTTTTGAAATCATTTATAAGTCATTATTAATGGATATATCAAAGTGTAAATGTAATGTTGAATATCTCTGGGTTAAATTCTCTTAAGGTAATGTCATTATTTGAAAGTGAATTCAGTTCGTATCAGGCATTCAAATTCTAGAGCAATGGCCTAATGAATGAACTTGTTGAGGTACTTAATTCTCCAAATTTCTTAAACCTACATTTCTTCAGGTTCTTTCTTAGAGTTGTAGTACTAAAAAATATTAAAATTTTACCAGCTGTATTTAGTGGTTATATTTTTATTAATTGTCCTTCAGGGAGCTCATTTAGCTCAGAAAGAACAGATGCTGTTTCATTAATGAAAAGTTCTCTGTTCCTTCTGAGGAAATGAATGATGTTTACCCACCTTGAGAAATTGATTGGGTGAGAAG
>JAQQSK010012533.1:0-11835 GCA_028658325.1 Potorous gilbertii | reverse complement strand
GCTGTGCAATGTTTTATCCTAGATTCTCTGGTTGACCCTCAAAATCACGAGTCTGGAAATTTCCTTTACTGATGAAGAAGAAAAACTCCTTTGTTACATACTGTCTCCTAAGACAATTGTCTCCAAAGACAACTCCTAAGAGTTGTGTTCATGATGGGAAGATGTAGGGGAGATATGCCCTAGAATAACTCTTAACTTATTCTCATCAGGACACTTTAATGTGAAACTGACAGGCATTCACTGTATTCTTGTCTATACTTTGTTACAATCAATGAAAGCTTTAGCAATATCATGAATATATAATACTTTCAATTAGGAAAAAAATAGCATTGGCTTGAAAAAAATATATACTTCAATCTTAGCCATGAAAATGCTTAGTTAGCAAACATTTCCCCTTCCTAGTCGGAAAGTGATATTAACAAAATGCAGAGACAGCTGCTTTCAGTAAGCACATTTTCCCCAATCCCAAATGAGACATGTTCTTCCACATCCAAACATCCCCAGTCACATTGTGTCACTTGACTTAGTGCAACATAATGCGGTGTGACTGATGCAGCCTGATGGGGCAGCAGTGTGGAAAAAAAAAATCACCTAGGAAATGTGGATGAAGGGGCTGCAATTTTCTGAAAATAAAGATTAAATAAATCAAAGTTCTCAAGGATTTTAATCACAAACTCACTCAATTTGATGAGTGAAGCTATAAAGGCCATCTTTATGATGGTCCCTAGGTACAGACGGGATGGGACAGAAATCAGACCTGAAAATGCTCTTAAATAGTTTTAACTCAGCAGTATTTAGTGACCTGATAGTATTTAGCTTTATGGTACATTCTTCTGTAAGTTACAACCTCTTCATCAATCTTTTTTTAAATTATTTATTTATTTTTAGTTTTCAACATCTACCTCCACAATATTTTGAGTTTTAAATTTTCTCCCCCTCCCTCCCCTCCCCTTTCCTCAAGATGGAGTGCAATCTGATATAGACTCTACATATACATTCATGCTAAATATATTTTCACACTAGTCATGTTGCAAAGAAGAATTAGAAACAACCACGTAATTAATCTTAACTGCCCAGGTGACTACTGAAAGGGCCACCTTAGAATCTTTTATCCTTCAGAATTTCCAGGAATGCACTTGGGAAAACATCAATTTATGATACTCTAAGGGATCTGTGATTCCATCAGTGCATACTGAATCTCATCCTCTTAAGTTCGTGTCCATCCATGTCTTTCTATAAATATTTATACCAGCTTTTTTTGATGACAAAGAATTAGAAATTTAGAGGGTACCCATCAAATGGAAAATAACTATACAGATTACAGTATATCAATGTAGCAGAATATTATTGTGTGATAAGAAATGATAATGGTTTCAAAGATACATGACACTTTCCTGAACTGATGCAGATTAAAGTGAATAGAACCAGGAGAATATTATTCTAAAATAATTTTATAAAATTAGCAATTTTGAAAGAGTTAAGGACCCAATACTAGGCATGGCGGTACATGCTTGTAATCCCAATCACAGGAAGGCTGATGTTATTGAATGTCTAGAGCTCAAGAGTCATGCACTAAGTGTCCATACTAAGCTGACCATTAACTTAGCTAACCTTTTGAATTGAGAATCCACCAGGTTGCCTAAAGAGGAGCAAAGTGGCCCAAGTCAGAAACAGAGCTGATCACACCAAAGTAGAACTGGGCCATTGAGCAGCCTTTGTATTTCCAGTTTGAACAAGACAAGGAAGGAAGAAGGGAGGGAGGGAGAAAGGAAGGAAGGAAAGAAGGAAGGAAGGAAGAAAGGAAGGAAAGAAGGAAGGAAGGAAAAAAAGAAGGAAGAAGGGAGAGACGGAGGGAGGGAGGAAGGAAGGAAGAAGGGAGAGACGGAGGAAGGAAGGAAGGAAGGAAGGAAGGAAGGAAGGAAGGAAGGAAGGAAGGAAACACTTCGATCAATACAATCATCTACCATGATTCCTCAGGATCAATAATGACGAATGCTACCTACTTCCTCACAGAAATGTGATGGACTAATTATATGGAATCAGAACATGGCAGGACATTGCTATTACAGGAATTTATTTTGATCTTTATGAATATTTGTTATAAATAAATTGAGGGCAATGGAAAGTAAGGAAGATAAAGAGAAAATATATTTTTATGAATTAAACATATAATTTTAAATTAAGAAATCTTACGCAGAAGAAGGATCTTACACATCCCAAGGATGCCCACTAATGATTTTACTCTGTTTCATTCTCTGGAGTTAACAAAGATAATATTTTAATTCTACCAGTTACACATCAAGCCAAAGTCTTAAATTATTAGAAAGTCACATAGAAATCAACAGAGGCAATGGCTCATTTTCTTTACCTATTTTGGATGGTTTCCCCTCTTCTCTTGACTATATCTTATAGAACTCCTGCCTAAGGATGAACAATTTGAAAGACATTTGAGACAGTCTCATAGACATAGAGAGTGGACACTGATCTCCCTTCTCCAAAAACGTTTTGCAAAAGAATAAGTAAAGTGCATTTTAAATATCATATTTTGCTTTTTGTCACTTGCATTTCCAGATATATTTTCCCCAGTAAGTTTAAGAGCACTCAGGGGAAGGAAAGATCTTCTTATTCTTAAGAATCAAATCCATAATTGTTCATATTTTAAGAAAAATCAAACCAAGTCTCACTACAGTTGCTTTTTAGTTTACTTTGTGAACTCCATTTGTTCTACACATCATAAATCAAGGTATAGCATTAAATCCAAATGGACAAGGGCCTAAGTATCTTTTATGTACATCTACCCTTTCCAATGTGACTTCAGGTTCCTGGAGGTTGGTACCATGTATTATCCTTTATTTGGACCATGCTGATCAGCAGTCAATGTTGCACAAGGATGGAGAATCATAAAAACTTATGCTTAGAAGAGACCTCAAAAGTCAACAAGTCCAACCTCTCACCCAGGGCAGGAGTCCTCATTGCACTCAGGTAGTGTAGAGCAAAAGTCCTGAAACTGGGAGGACCTAAGTTCAAATCTTGACTGTGTAACCTCTAGCCTAACTCCTCTTTGCCTCATTTTCATCATCTGTAAAATGGAAGTAATCATAGTATCTACCTCACTGGGCTGTTGTAAAGCTCAAAGCACTAGGTAAACCTTAAAGTATAATGCAAATTCCAGTTGTTTTCCTTGTTCACGAAGAGGACCATGACATCAGGGAGGTGATGCCACAACACGCAGGTAAATTGGATTTAAGTGAGGGAAAGCTGTGCAAAGTCACCAGCCTCACTCTCTCCTCCTGACCCAGGGCCCTGGATGCAGTGGGACACCTTTGCCTTTTAAAATAAGGTCTTTTACATATCTCATTTTGACTGAAGCAACACCCATTCAATGATTAAAGCTAGGTAAGAGAATGCATATGACTATGAGTCAGAAAATTCCAGGCTTGACTTCTGGCTGGCTTGATTATCAAAATTCTAATTTTTATAGAAAGGATAGATAAACATTTAAGTTCTTCTTAAATACTTTTAGTGATCAGGAGCTCATCATTTCATATGTCATCCCATTGTATAATTGAATGACTCTAAATGTAAGATCATTTAGATAACTTCCAGTTGTTCCTAGTTTTGCCCTTGGAAAGAACACATAACCAGCCCAAGTCCTTTTCTATATGTTGTAGTTCAGTCATTTTTCAGTTGTGTCCAACTCTTCATGACCCCAATTAAGGTTTTTCTTGACAAAGATACTGGAGTGGTTTGCCATTTAATTCTCTAGTTCATTTTTCTGATGAGGAAATTGAGGCAAACAGGGTGAAGTGACTTGCCCAGGATCACATAGCTAGTAAGTGTCTGAGGGCAGATTTGAACTCCGGTCTTCCTGACTTCAAGCCCAGCACTCTATCTACTTAGCTGCTCCAGTCTTCCACATGACATTCTCCAATGTGTTTTCTCTTCTCCTAAGTTAAACAGTCCCTAGTATTTTGAGCATTTCTCATATGACATGATTTCCAGTCCTTTAATCATCTCTGGACACGCTTCAGTTGGTCAGTGCCCACTAATTAATTAGGTTTCCATTTCAATTATAAGTTATAAAATTTCAGAACTGGAAGGGATCATTGACATTCTATCCCAAACCGTTAATTGTACAGATGAGTAAACAGGGATCAAACAACTTGTCAAAGGTCACTCACATAGTGGAACAGCCAGTATCAGAGCCCATGTGCCCTAAATTCCAGGATATATGTTGTTGGTCTTTTCTTTAGTCAAAGAATCTGACTCCTGCCATTTTTCCTCTCATTTCTTCTTATCCCGTTCCAAACACATGCTAGCTCCCACTTACACACACCCAAACATTCATGCCACACACATCTCATCACTGAAACTTATTTTGACATATTCCTAATCTGCTTTTTTTAAAAAATTTTCTTTCAAAGCTTGGCACATGCCAACTCTGAGAGATGTATACAACTATGTTGTTTCTGCACTCACTTTGATGGCTAAATGCACATTGATGACAAGAGGCTGGTATGATATTGCTGCTTTAATTATGGAGGGCAACAGAATGGCATTTTAAATAGCAGTGTCATTTTCCAGTTGATACACCTATATAATTAAGAAAAATATTTAAACTGATGTGAAACAAAGCTTGTAGCTTTGTTCCTCTAAAACCAAGGGCCATTTTTGCTTAAATTTTTTATCTGACAATCACAAAAGTTTGAATATGAGGCATACACACATAATAAAAATCTTCCTTTTTAACAAATAAATATAATCAAGGGAAAAAAATTCATGTATGATCATATTCAAAAGATATAAATCTCATTCTACATGTAATCCAGGGGTCAGCAAACTATAATTTATAAAATTTAATAAAGCTGTAATTATATTTAAAATTAAAAGTATAAAAACCATTCTTAGATATTGGTCTGTACAAAAATAGATAGTAGCCTTGATTTAGGTTTTAGGCCATAATTTGCCAACCCCTAAATCCTCTCTGCCAAGACAAAGGAAGTATGCTCCATCATCAGCTTTCCAGAGATCTGATTGGACACTGCATTGATCAGAGCTCATAAATCTTTCAAAATTCTTTTTTTTGTAGTTTTGTAGTCATTCTATAGATTGATCTTTTAACTCAGCTTACTTTACTTACTTTACAAACTTTCAGTTTGTGCAAGTTCTTTTAGACAAGTTTACACTTGAACCAGCTCAATCTGTGTGAGTATTTACACAATAATAATTAAAAAATGCTACTAGATGGCTCAATGGAACAGAGTGCTGGGTGTAGAGTCAGGAAGATCTGAGTTCTTATTTGGCCTCAGACATCTGCCAGCTGTGTGACCTTGGGCAAGTCACTTAACTTTTGTTTGCTTTAATACACTGGAGAAGGAAATAGCAAACCACTCCAGTGTCTTTGGCAAGAAAACCACATACAAGATCACAGCCAGACACAACTAAATGTTTTGTGGATTTTCCAGACTTTTAAAAGTAATAGTCAAAATGTTAATAATGTAGATTAAACTTAAAAGCAGGTCATGGGCCATTTTTAATTTTTTTCCCTAAGATTCAATTATTAAACATTCACCAATATAGTTCTCTAAAGTTTCAGTAAATCTATTTCATTACTTCTCATGACATAATGGTAGTTGATTGCATTCTTATATGGCAATTTGTTCAGATATTCTCCAAAACATAGGCACCTTCTTTGTTTCCAGTTCTTTGCTAAAACATTTGTACTTGTGCTCTTTCTCTCTTACTTTGAGCTTTTGGGCTACATGACAAGTAATGCTATTGCTGGGTCAAAGGTTATGCTGACTGTTTATTGATTTGTGGGATATAATGCCAAATTGTTTTCCACAGAAAGGCCGAACTAATTCCCAGTTCACCAACAATGCATTACCAGGTCTTTCCTCCCACAGCTCTTCCAACAAGTGTAATTTTCCTCTTTTTCCATTTTTTTCAATCTTTCTAATGAGGAAGAATCTCATAGTTACTTTAGTTTCAATTTCTGTTATCATTAGTGACTTGGAATATTTTTCATACACCCTTGTTAGCTTTCATTTCATCTGTTGAAGATTATCTTTTATTATCTTTTGACCATTTGTCTACTGGGGAATGTCTCTTGTTTTCATTTATTTGTATAAATTTTTTTTTCTTATTAAATACATTTTCACCTTAGTCATATTGCATAGAAAACTTAAAATGAATAGGAGAAACCTTGAAAATAAAACATAACACAAGAGAAAATAGTCTACTTCATTCTGCAATCCAATTACATAGTTCTTTCTCTGAATGTAAATGGCATTTTTCCTCGAGTCCAGTGGTAATTTTTTAGGTCCTTGCATCGTGTGAAGAGCTAAGTCTACCAGAAAAATGCCTCGCACATTGTGGTTGTTGCTGTGCATAAATTCTCCTGGTTCTGCTCCTTTCACTCATCATAAGTTCATATAGGTATTTCCAGGCTTCTCTGAAGTCTTCCTGTTCATTATTTCTTATAGCACAATAATATTTCATTACATTCACATACCACAGCTTGTTCAGCCATTCCCCAATTGATGGGCATCACCTCCATTTCTAGTTCTTGGCCACCATAACCAGAGCTGCTATGAATATTTTTGTACATGTGGGATTTGTATCAATTCTTCAATATCAGACTTTTATGGTAAAAATTGGCAGTAGAAATTTTTTTCCTCCAGTTAACCATTTCCCTTCTAAATCTAAATGCATTGATTTTGTTTGTACAAAACCTTTTCAATTTTATGGAATTGAACTTGAGCATTTTATCTCTTATGAATTCTTCCATACCTTCTTTAGTCATACACTCCCCTCTTACTAATGGTTGTGAAAGGCATCTCTTTCTCTGCACCATTGTTCCCCTCTTTACAGAAATAAAGATCAATGGGTGTAGAATATTGCATATATTGTCAGACTTGGTTGAAAGGTGGGTTGCTTTTGCTAAACTTTTTTCTCTCATTTCTTTTCTACAAGTGGTCGATCTTTGGATAAGGGAGGATAAATATACTTGGAAATAAAAATAACATAAAAATTAAAGCTATCAATAGTCATTTTTGAATGGAAGGTAGACTGATATGGAGGCAGCTAAGTGGATAGAGTGAATGTTTGTTTTCCTGAGTTCAAATCTGGCCTCAGACACAGACTAGCTGGGTCACCTTGTCCAAGTCACTTAACCCTGGCTGCCTTAGTTTCCTCATCTATAAAATGAACTAGAGAAGAAAATTGCCAATCATTTCAGTATCTTTGCCAAGGGTCACACAGCTAGGCCAATTGAACTCTGGAGTCTTCCTGACTCCAGACCAGGCACTCTATCCACTGCTCCATGTTAGAATATAAGCTCCTTAAGTACAGGAACTCTTTAATTTTTGTCTTTGTATCTCCAGCATTTGACACAATGCTTGGGAAATAGATGGTACTCAAAAGAAACAAGCATCTATTAAGCCCCTACTATATAGTACTACTGTACTAAGTTCTGGGAGATACAAAGAAAGACAAATATCTTGCTCTCAAGGATCTCACAGTTTAATTGGGGAGTTATATTCCATATATTACAATGAACATGAACTTAGACTTTGAGAGACAGTGAATAATAGAAGGGCCTGGAATGCTGTGGTCCATGGGGTCACAAAGGGTCAGACATAACTGAATGACTGAAGGACAATAACAAAAAGTTCATGTATTTTTTTGATTACATTTTTATAAACATCTCCTTTACAATTTCCTATTGATGTGTACCAACCTATTAATAACTGCCACATGCTTCTTTTTGTCCTTTCCATGATCCTTCCTCTCAATTCTTTAGAGACTGGCTTATTCCACGACATGATTCATACTAGTACAACAATACTAGAAGAATATCTGTATCAAAAAAACATGGGCCTTTGCTTCAGGGAAAAGCTTGGGGTTATTAAAAATGACTTTGCTGTTTCCCAAAGGCAATCCAACCTGCTCTCTTCCAGCTAACTTATAGAGCAAGATTTCTTTATTCCCAGTAGAGAGAGAAAAAAAACATAGTCAATATTTCTCTTGGGAGTGGAGCTGCATTTTTTTTTACAAACCAATTTATTTAAAATATGCAATGACACTTTTTTCCAATAGTACAAACACTGTCTGAGCAACCAATTACAGAAAAATGATAGAGAAATAAAAATCAATAAGGAAAATCAACTGGCCTTCAGCACGGTCTAGCCTACAATGTGTGGGAGTGGGGGTGGTTATTTTGTTTGCTTTTGTTTTTAGACAAGGGCAAAAACACTTCAGCAACAGTCCAAAAAACTGATCAATAATTTTGAATTATCAATACTCTGATGGCCCCATTCATTCAGGAAATTCCCATCACCTTTTTCTCTCTGTTATCCCAGGTTTATGATGAAACCTACTTTCCTGTAACCTTTAATCACTCAGTAATCCATCAAGTATAAGTATTTTTTTCTGGTATTCTCTTAATTAGCAGAGTTTCTTTTCTATGCAATGCATTTTTGCTTTAACAAGCAGTCCCTATCAATTCTTGACTTAGGGAAGGGATGCTGAGACAAATCAAATTAAAAATGGAACTTCGAGCATCTAATTGTATTTCTTAGAGTTTGTGTGTGTATGTGTGTTTTCTTGCTTCAGTTGCCAACAACCCAAATCCTCCAGACTAAGAATCATTTCTAAACAACTTGTATAGCCCTATACATGGACAGATTTTGAGTTTTCTTGGTTTAGGGACTGAGTAGAAATGATACTTCATTGTTTTCTGCTTTTTCCTGGCTGTGAGTTCATGAAATGGACCTGACTTTTGGCATGAGTTTCAAAATAGTGAGTAGAGGCATTACCTGCATCATTACAAACTTCATGTAAAATGAGAAGAAAGAGAATATTTAAGGAGATCCTCAGTGCTGACATTCATGTCATTAAAGAAGAAAGTAATATTGAGAGGCTAGAGTTTGTCCTGGGGCACTTTCAGTCATCAGTTACTGTTCTCTTCCAGCCAAATACTTGCAGCATTCTTCAGTTGTCAAAAATTATATTTTGAATAGTGTAATGTAGGAGAGAGATTCAAGAATCCTGTCCCAAAAAAAAGCAACAAGTCAAAATCCAACCAAGTAATTTAGTGAAAGTCATGGGAGAAAGGAAAGGGGAAAGAGAGTCATCATTTATATAGTACCTACTAAGCATCAGGCACTCTACTAAGCTTTGCAATTTTATTTTCTCTCATTTGATCCTCACAATACCCTTAGGCAGGTGCTATTATTTTTTTAAATCACTATCCTTTTTTTTAATGTCTCCATGACCTTTGAACAGCTGGAATTATCTGCATACACCACACATCATGTTGGAACACTGATGAATAATGTCATCACAACCATTCCCATTTTACAATTGAGGAAACAGAAGTTAAGTGATTTACCCAGGGTCACACAGCTACTGTCTGAGGCTGCAGTTGAATTCAGGACTTGCTTCTCCTTCCAATGAACCATCTAACTGCCAAGAAAAGAGTGCAAGAAAGAAACAAGTATTTATTAAACACCTACTACATGAAAAATATTGTCCTAAGTGCTTTACAGATGTTATCTCATTTGATAGTCATGACAGCCCTTTGAGATAAGTGCTAGAGATATCTTTATTTTATAACTGAGAATAAGAGAGATTAGGTTACTTGCCCAGGGTCACACATCTAGTAAGTGTTTGAAACCAGTCTTCTTAACTCCAGGTTCAGCCCTCTCCTCACTACTGACTAATTGTTTACATGACTGTAGATAAATCTCTTCACATCTCATGTAGGTATGATAACACTTGCACTACTTACCTTAAGGGTAGTTAGAAAAAAAAGTGTGTGATATATTGGAAAGGGCTGTCTAAAAATGGACTGAGTACTAGGTACTCAGTCCTTTGGACTTCCCAAGGTACCATTGGTATGGGCCCTCCCTGCATAGATCACCACCCTTCAGGTCTTAGAAGATGGTCTTCTGATCTTCACCATTTGGGGGAAAAGATCTGTGATTACTGTAGTATGAGGAGCTTACAGGGAAGAAAGCCATCTTCTAACTACGTATTTCTAACAAGGCCAACTTCTTAAACTTATATAATCTCTGAGAATAAGTGATATAACAGAGTCATACAGCCAGAATGTGTTAGGGGTGGAACTTGAATCCACCTCTTTCTGGATCCCAGGTCAGCTCTTTAACCACTACTCCAAAGTGATTAACAAGTCTCTTCACTCTGAATTGGACCAGTCCTCTCACAACACCCAAGTAGTCAGTCACTGGATGTATGCTGCCAGAGTCTTTGCTTTCCTGTTGTTGCCTTGGAAAACCAAGTTCACCTTCATGCCAAGATGAGGCACAAGAAGAGGAAAGCATTTATTTTCATCATGATTATTATTCCTACGTAGAGATGGTAGAACATGGTGAAGAAAGGACCAATATATCACTGGAGAAGGATATGGAAGTGATGAATTTCCTCTCATTTTGTTCTATATGGCATATGCGTTTTCATGAATATGTATGAAGGAGAATGGGTAATGGGAGAGATGGTCTTGGAATCAGGAAGAAGAGGGTCTAAATCCCACTAAGTCCCACCCTGATACTCACATACAGGTTGTGTTTTCCCGGGCAAGTCTCTCAATGAAACCCTAGATAAGTCTCTAAAACTATGTTGTGTGACAATTACCAGTGAGCATGAGAGAAAGAGTTCTTCACCAGAGTTTGCTATATGAGTGAAATCACAAATCTGAATCCATAATATACTCAACAGGAAATCTAGGGGAGAGTTAGCGCCAAGAAATGGCTTCAGTGCTGAGTGAATCTTTTGTTGTCATTTATGAGATTTGATTGTGGAGGCTGGGAATGAGCAGAAGAGAAGAGTATGACCTCTGAGACACAGGATATGTCTAACTCTGATGCTTACTCTCTCTGTGATCTTCGAATACTCACTTCACCATCTTGAGTCTCAGTTTCCCCATCTATAAAATGAAGGGTAGATGACACATGAACTCCCTTCCAACTAAAGGTCTATGATCTTACGATCTTATGATGGCATACCCACTGCATAATAACCAGTTTGGTGGGGGAGGTGGAAAGAAGCCAGCAAAAACAAAAAGAATGAACTCTACAAATTAAAAAAGAAAGTTGGTTTATTGAGAGAAATCAGCCAATTCAATTGCTTGGTATCTTGTGGACAAAGAAAGAGCAGATCAATTGAATGCACCATCTACTTGTATTGGCATCATGTGGACTTTGGCAGAGTCTAAAGTTCGGCATGGTTGGAAACTACATCAAGAAAATAATTGCCCCAAATCATAAGACCAGTAAGTTTGACTCTTGCCTACTGACCCTTACTGCTAAATCAAAATATCTCTGACATAGGAGTAAGCCTCTCATGTTACCTACCACCCATGGTATGCTGATGGAAAATTGAATCAAGTTTGTCAATTCATGCATGACAAGGAAATTGACTTTTCCAATGACAATTTGCTTCATGGAAGCAATTCCTTATAAGTTAATATGAAAAAAATGAGATATTTTCAAGGTAGTAAACTTATTATTTTTATTGCTACTATTAATTTTCCTTTTTTAAATTTAGTTCAGATAGAAATGAACCAAAGACAAGTTATAATCCTATTAATCTTATATATTTAATGTTCTATGAGAGAATCAAATGAGATCATTATGTAAAACACTTATCAGAACTTGAATCCTTAATTAGCTATTGTTATCATCATCATCATCATCATCACCATCACCATCATCATCATCACCATCACCATCATCATCATCATCACCATCACTATCATCATCATCATCATCATCACCATCATCACCATCATCATCACCATCACCATCATCATCA
>JAQQSK010012532.1:0-11835 GCA_028658325.1 Potorous gilbertii | reverse complement strand
TGTGTTCTAAATCATTTTGCGTATCACGTAATTAATCAAGGCAGGAATTTTTTCTTCCCTGCGGTATATTTTCCAACACTTTGTCTAGGAAGGGAGTACTTACCAGTTTCCCTGAAACTTTAGCCACAGTTGTATGGTTTTCACTGAGGGTTTTGCCTGAATTTCAGCCTTCATGTTCTTTCCTTTAATTTCATCCCTAGAGTCCTAGCTAGGTCTTTAGAACTAGATCTTCTTGTACCAAGGAAATAATTTCTTTCCTTCATGAGTGTTTACATAAGGGGCCTAGTGGGGTCATGAAAGAACATTGGGAGGAAAGAGAGGCAGGATTAAGGAGGATGAGGAGAGGAGAAAAAACACTGGGATCTGATGTAAGGAGAGCTGAGCAGGAATCCCGGCTCTCTCATTTACTAGCTGTGTGACTCTGGGTGAATCACTTTTACGTCTTTGAGACTCAGTGTCCTTAACTGTAAAACTGGTTAAAAATACATAATAATATCTATACCTTGTAGTATTGTTGTGGGGAATTTGCTTTCTAAACCTTACAATACCTTATAAGTGTGTTATAATTCTCTGTATCATTCCAAGAGTTTATTTTCATATCCCTTCCCTAATTTTCAAATAGCCAAGCTCTATGTTCTGAATTTTTCCTCATAGTTTCCCATTCATCAGAGTTCTGACTTCAAAGAATGATTTTATGTAGTTTTTATGATGACTTGAAAAGTTTGGAAAGGAGTTTTATGAATCTTATATGAAGTTCAATTACAAAGAGCTTTATTAAATAGAACATTAAATTAAAACTTGGCTGACACAAGCTTATTAATTATTGTTTTAAACAATCAAATTCTCCTGCAGTGTTTGGATGACTCTCCATTTAGGTCATGTCCACAACTACATAAATCAGCAGACTATCAAGGCTCTGGTTTTGTGGACTCTTTTGGGGGTGATGTTACTTTGGCCTGCTAAGACATTTTACGCAGGAGGGAGCTTCTTTTTTTTAATCGTAATTTGTAATTACAAGGAAAGATGGTTTCCACAAATGGCTGCCTTTCCCTGAGCTAAGTCATGAGATGGGTGAAATCCATCTGTGTTTCCTCCGACCTCCCATTTCTCATTTTTTACCCCCTCAGTGACAATCTTTTCCTCACCCCCAGATGCCCAGTACTCAATATCAACATTTTAGCAAAACCTCTTAGATCTTTCATTTGTACCTTAAAGGAAACAATACACTTAGCAACTTAAAGTATCGCCCCTTTCTAGAAGGATATGAATTTCAACAAGGACCAAGACTTAAAATTTAATCACTTTAGGTTGGTGGAGAAATTTCAGGTATTGGTAAATGCGGGCGGGGAAAAATTTATGATGTGTGGTAGGGTGAAGGGGGAATATTGACTTCCTTACTTTAATTTCAAGTATCTATAAGGTAAAACCCTCATTTCTGGGTTAATGATTCCTCCCTATCTTTCCAATCTTCTTATATATGGAACTCCCCAAATGTATTGTAGTCTGGCCATACTGGCCTTCTGGCTGTTCCTCAGACATGATAATCCATTTCCTATCTCTGTGTTTTTTCTTTACTTTCTGTCGGCCTCTTATAAATCCCCAACTACTTTCTGCAGCATGTATTTCTTAGCTCTGTCGGCTGCTTGTGCCTTTATTGCTAAGGTTACCTTCCAGCTATACTGTATGTACTCTTGCACATACCTATTTACGTACATGCTTTCATGTAAGAGCCTTGAGAACAGGGATTATTTTTAATTTTGTTCTTTCATCCAAAGCATTTAAACAGGACCTGGCATACATTAGGTACTTAATAAATATTTACTGGGTAACTGATGAATTAATGTCTTTTTAAAGCATTTTATTGATAAGCTTTGTTTTTACATAAAAAAGCATTTCTAGATTACCCCAATTCCTAAGAATTTGTTTTATAGCAAAAAAAATCCCCACAATTCAGCAAAACTAACAATATATATAGTAACAATATCTGAAAGTGGCTACTGCCACAAACTCTCTGTGTTTTTAATTGTCAGAAATCTATTTTCTCTCCATCTCAGTCTCATTGGGAAAAAAACAACAAAAAAAGAAAGACAAATTCTGCATTATAAATATAGTTATGCAAAAAATAATATATTCATTTAATGAGGATTAAACATATAATATTTAAAACTATCACTGTTAAAATAATATAAATATCAAATACAAAAATGTGTTGAATAAATAGAAAATACATAATATGATAAAATATATAATATACTATTTAATATGTAAAATACATGTCTCATTCTGCACCTTGAATCTAGCACTCATGAGATAGAAAACATGTTTCGTCACTGGTCCATTGGAATCATAAATGGTCATTATACTGAGTAGAGTTCTTGCAGCTTTAGAGCATTGTTACCATATACACAATTCTTTTAGTTCTACTTATTTCATTCTTTAGTTTTTGAAAGTTTTCTAAATTGTTTATTTTTATAAAATTGATGTTAGGACATAAATCCTTCTGGCTCTGTTCCCTTTAATCTGAATCAGTTCACATAAATCTTTCCATGTCTCTTTGAAATCATCTATAATTTCTTATGGTGGAATTATATTTCATCTTATTCATATATCATAATTTGTTCAGCCACTCATTAAGTGATGGGCATCCCTTAGGGGTCTAGGTTTTTTTTCTGCTGCAGAAACAACTGCCTATTTCTTTTATTTTTGTGGGGTGTGAGTTTAGTATGTTTGTATGTATGTATGACTAGGTCAAAGGCATGGACTGTTTGGTAACCATGTATAATTTCAAATTTCGTTCTAAAAGGGTTATACACATTTACCACTAGTAATCAATTACTCTGTTTCCCCAGAGCCCTGCTAATATTCTAATTTTCATGTTTAGTCATCTTTTCCAACAAGATGGGTATAAGGTAAAATTTCAGAATTGCTGTAATTTGCATTTCTAATAAGTTATGATTCATAGCACTTTTTAATCTTGAATTTCTTCCCTTGAGAACTGCCTGTTCATATTTTTAGACCATTTATTAATTACGCAATGACCCTTCTTAAAAGTTTGAATCAGTTCCTTATCCTCTTGAATTAGAGACCTTTATCAGAGAAATGCTACAAAGATTTTTCCCAGTTTTTTCCCTTTTAATTTTATATTTATTGATGCAAAACTTTTTTAATTTTATGTAATCAAAACGATCCATTTTATCTAACATGATGTTCTCTGTCCTTTGTTTAGTCATAAACTTTGCTTCTTTCCATAGATCTCATAGGTAATTCTTTTCTCTTTTCTCTAATTTCTTTAATAAATCAGTCATGTGTCCATTTTCAGTTTATCTGCGTATAAGGTATGACGTATTGGTCTGGATCTATTTTTTTCTCTACTGCTGTCCAATTTCCCCAGAAGTATTTACCAAGTAGTACGTCCTTATCTCAGTACCGGGAGTTTGTGTGTTTGAATACTAGACCAGTATTTTGCATACCTAAGCAGTTTCAATGATTGATATTTATTTTTTTAACCAATACCAAAATGTTTTGGGAACGACTGCTTTGTAGTATTGTTTGAGACCTGGCATTGCTAGCCTTTCTTTCTTCCCACTTTTTTCCTTGAGATTCTTGATGATTTTTGCCTCCATTTGGGTTTTTGTTATTGTTTTTCTAATTCTATTGTTATTTAATAATTTGACTGGTATAATATTGAATAAATAGATTTAGTTAGTATGATAATTTTTAATTATATTGACTCTTCTTGTCCATGAACAAATAAAATTTTCCAATTCTTTAGGTCTGTCGTTTCTAAAAATGGTGATTTGTAGTTGTATTGATATAGTTTATATGTGTACCTTGGTAGGTATTTTTCCAAATATTTCATAAATTTGGTAGCTATTTGAAATGGAATTTCCCTATCTCCTCCTGCTAGGTTTTATTGGTAGTATATAAAAATGCTGGTGATTTGTATGGATTTATTTTATATCCAGCACGTTTGCCACAGTTATTGTTTCAAGTGGTTTTTAGTTTATTCTTAGAGTTCCTTAAGTACACTATCATATTATATACAAAAAATGATAATTTTGCTTCCTCTTTAGCTATATCTATTTCCTCAATTTATTTTTCATCATATTTACATAGACAGCATTTCTATAACTATGTCAAATAGAAGTGATGCCAATGGGTTTCAATGTGTCACCCCAGATTTTATTGTAAAGGATTCAGATTTTCTGTTACATACAATGGTTGCTCTAGGTTTTAGATATATACTATTTGTCATATTAATGAAAAGTCCATTTTTTCTATGTTTTCTATTTTTCTTTAACAGAAAGTGCATTATTATTCTATCAAAAGATTTTTCTATATCTACTGATATAATCACATGATTTCTGTTGATTTTGTTATTAATTTTGTTAATAATTGTTAATAATTTGTTTATAATTTTCCTAATAGTAAGCTGATCCTGCATTCCAGATATAAAGCCAACCTGATGATAGTGCATTATCCTAGGTTCTTTGCTAATGTTTTGTTTAGTTTTTGCATTAATGTTAATTAGGAATATTTTCTCATAGTTTTCTTTTTCTGTTTTGACTTTTCTTGGTTTGTGCATAAAGACTGTATCTGTGCATAAGATGTATTCTTTTGCTACCTTTGCAAACAGCTTATTTGCAAATACTCTTTGAATATTTGATAGAATTCACTTGAAAATCCTTCTGGTTCCAGAGGTTCCAAGTCCCTCCCTTTGGATGTTCAATTATTGCTTGTTGAATTTCCTCCCTTGAAATTGGGTTGTTTAAATTCCCTACTTTTTGTTCTACTAACTTGGGTATTTTATATATTTGTAAATATTAGTTTATTTCATTTATTGTTTTTATTGAAATAAAGTTGGACAAAACAATTTCTAATAAATTTTTATTTCCTTTTTTCATTTTTGATATTCAAATTTGGTTTTCCTCTTTTTAATCAAATTAGCTAATTGTTTTTATTCTTTTATTTTTTAAAAATCCTACAATTACACATTAATTCAATGGGATTTTTTGGGTTATTGTTTATTTCAATTTTTGAACCTCCACTTTGTTGTTTTGGAATTTAGGGTTTTAAAATTGGTTGGTTTTGAGTATTTTTGTTTGATTCACAATTCATTGATATATTTTTTTCTCATTTCATCACTTAGAGTATATAGAGAGATACAGTCTCTCCCTGCCAAGGAATGCTTAGGATGCGTATGCCAAGTTTTAGCATTTTGTCTCATTATTGACATTATCTTTGATGAAATATCTATTGTTTCTTTAATTTGTTCTTTGGTTCAACAGTTCTTTAAGACTAACTTGTTTAGTTTCCAGTTGATTTTTAACACTGTAATAGTGGTCCTTGGAAAAATATGGATCTTCATTGAAATAGAGGACTTTTAGACACTCTTGATGGAAATAAATAAAGCCAAGAAGAAAATATGAAATAGAAATATGGGAGTCAAGAGAAAGATAAAAAGGTAAATGCATATGAACATGATAAGAGACTTTATAAGGATCAATTATTTACATTCTAATGGAGGGGAGGAATAATATTGAAAGGGTTATTTAGAATCCTAATGTTATAAGGGGTTACAGAGGTAGTCAGTTGAGATAGGGGAAAGTCTACAGGAAAGGGACTAGATCTGTAATTTCACCACTCCATGCTGAGGAATCTCTCTCTACCAATGCAGGTTAGCACCTTCTCTACAACATAAAGGTTTAACCTGTAGTCTAGAGGTCACATGTGGTCTTCTAGGTCCTCAACTGTGGTCCTTAGAATGAATCCAAATTTCACAGAACAAATCCCCCTAATAAAATGATTTGTTCTGTGAAGTTTGGGCTGTAGTTGAGGACCTAGAAGGCCACATGTGGCCTTGAAGGCACAGGTTCCTTACCCTTGGTTTAGAGAATTGTTTAAAGCAGTTAAATTGTTAAGTTCCATGTCCAAGATCTTCCTGGCACAGAGACTGGCTCTCTATCTCTCAGAATGCCCACTTTAGGAAGTTGAAACTTTCTAAGAAAACCTGGGAACTATTCTCCAGAGGAGATTGAATTGTCTATGAAAAAAAATTAATTCATTTTACTGCACCTCAAATCAAGAAACATTTTATTAAATGCTTATTTCCTATAAGGCTCTGTGCTAGGCACTGGGAAAATAAAGATTAAAATAAGGCCCCTCCCACTTAAAGAACTTTCATTCTCCTGGGGTGATACAGTATGTGCACAGGTAGGTTAGTACAAGAAACTTTGGAGAGAAATTTTCTTATGGGTGAAGTTTGGCCATCTTGGTTGAGCTGAGCTGTCTTGTCTTGCTCTGATTTAAAAAGCTCAGCTTCTTGTGTATTTTGAACTATATTCTAAATTATAGAATTTCTCTGATTTTTGTTTGTTTGCTTGGATAAATGGGATCACTCACTATTTGCTATTTGTGATGGTCTTTTGTGTAATTAGTGTTCAGTGGAAATGGGCCCAGAGGATGGGTGTGAGCTTAAAGCTGCCCCTCTCCCTGAAGAGGAAGTATGTTTCCTTCTGACTTCCCTCCCTACACTCATATCCAAAATCACAGATATTTAAGTGGGTCAGAAAGGTGTAAATCTAGCCCGATATGCTTCTTGGATATTGGAAAAAGGAGTAAGTGCCCAGTCATGGCCCTTGTTTTACTCCTCAAGACAAAAGTCAATCTCCCTCAGACAAGGGTAGGATAGATTGCAGAGAAATCTGTCCATGCTGCTAAAGAACCACCTCCACACATTTAAATAGTCCACTTTGATATATTAATCTTATGTGGGCAAACATATTTTACACATATTTATAACTCTTCACTTTATATTTGCGCTGTATCTATTTATAAATGTAATTGATTTTCCCCCTTTAAAATGTAAGCTCCTAATGAGCATGAATTGTTTCAGTCTTTACACTTGTATCGTAAGTGTCTAGTATAGTGCCTGTATATGAAGTGAAGAAATATAAAATAAACCTGGAATGGTAAGTTGGTGTCTGGTTGTGGAGATCTTTAAATTCTAGATTAAGGAATATTTGTATTTTATCCTAGAGCAATAGGGAGCCACTGGAGATTTTAACCTATCCAAATCTTACTCCTATTGCGAGGTTCTTTTCTTGATCTAAAGCCTTCCACCCACACTCCAGCCCATAAAGAGCTTCCTCTTCTTTAAATTCCTTATATATTCCGGTCATTGCCCACTTGACCTTTCACTATTCTTGGCTGTGAATTACTTTTAATAATTTAATTTTGTTTCCCCAAATCATGTTATAAGCTCCTTAAGGGCAGGAATGCTATGTTACCTGTTTTTGTTTTAACAGTTCCTTAGCAGCTAACAAGCACATAGTAGGTGCTCAAGGCCTAGTGGCTGTTCATACACAACTACTTGTTGATAACTACCAGTTAGCTAGCACCAAGCTAGTTTGGATTCTCAGCTCTTCCAATCCTCTTGCATACTCTTTTGCCCTAGAGACTTCTTTGGTCATTGATAATCTCAGATTTTAAAGCAACTGGCCTAAAAGAATTCTGACAGATATAGTCAGATCTGATTTGGAATAGATTACTATGTTTCTGTCTTCTGCCTGCATTTTCTTTCTCCCATATACAACATATAATGAATATTTATCCTTGCAAAGGTAGCTAGAGGCCAATAATGAGACACGTTTTGCTTGTAAAGACATGGACATCCTTACTTATTTCTAGCCACCTAACAATTTTCCCAAATTGCCCTTCAGGGATGAAAATTCGTATGCTTTAAGCCTGGAAGCAAATGAAAATGTGTAAACCATGACTATCTGCAGGGTCATGGGGAAGTAGAACATTGAACAGGAATCAATATACACTCCTAAATTGGATCAGTTTAACTTGCCAAGGGAAAGTCAGTCAATTGAAATTTCATATATAGATATACACATACACACACAAATACATATACACATGTATATACATATACATGTGTATATATGTATATATATACACACATATATATATACATATACACACATGTATACAAAATTGGGGCAGGTAGGTGGCACAGTGGATAGAATGTATAGAGTGATAGTCTTAGAGGCAGAAAGACTCATCTTTATAAGTTCAAATCTGGCCTCATACTTACTGGCTGGGTGACCCTGGGCAAGTCACTTAAACCTATTAGCCTCAGTTTCCTCATATATAAAATAAGCTGGAAAAAGAAACAGCTAACCCCTCTAGAATCTTTGCCAAGAAAACCCCAAATAAGGTCATGAAGAGTTGGACATGACTGAAACGACTGAATCACAGCAAAATAAATAAATGAAAATATGTATATATGTGTGTATATATACTAAACACATACATATATATATGTATAAACATGTATAAGTACATGTATTTAGTTCTTAATAACAATTTCTGCCTTCACTTCTCAAACCCCTCCACCCTGCTATCAGGACCTCCCCTCTACTTCTCATTTTTCCTGTTTATGCTACACAGAGAGAAAAGGTGAGTATTTAAGAAAATGGCCAGGTAATTCAAGAATTATTTTTTATTTTTTCTTCATATTTTTCACTAGGAATTTTCAGGTAAAAGTGATGCTGTGGTTTGTTATCTGGATAAATAATAAGCCAGAAAGTATTTACATACCAACAATTTTTGATTTTGGACAAATTGCGCCAAACTCTGGAGGTAAGGGAGTCGGGGCAGAAGATGCCAGGGTAGTCGCAGAACTTAAGAAGAGCTCTACTGTAGAGCAGAGCCATTTGGGGGAGGAAGCATCGCCCAGGACATCAACAGGTTGTTGCTGAAAAGCCAAAGCCTGGGGCCATTAGACTTGGATTAGAGAGGAATAAACTTGGGATCTGGTGGTGGATGGGAGAAATCTTTTGTTTTAACAAATTGCCTTTCTAATTAGGTGCTAAGCTTGGTTGTTTCCATACTCTTGAAAATGGCTGGTCCTGTCAACACTCTCTAAATTTTAATGCTCCGGGACCAAACTCCTCTCCCTGTAACTGATTTAGGGCTTTGAGTAGGTATAAAGTGTCCATTATAAGCTCAGCTTCAATTTTCCACTTACCTTTGCTTCTGTAGTCTTTTTCCTTATTCAATTTTATTTTAAAAATGTTATTAGCAACTTTTATTTTCGCATTACCTCCCTTCCCCAACATATTCTTTCTCCTTTCCTAATTACAAAGCCATGCCTTTTAACCATCAATACAAAAGAAAGAGAAAAAATCTAACCAATTAACTGACTTAACCAAAGAAAAGTGAACGGCACATATACCAGTTCTGTCAATCTGTGCAAAGTTGCCCATGCATAGTCTGACCCTCTGCAAAGAAAGGACAGTAATGGTTCATAAGCCCTATCTCTTTTCTGTAGCCAGGTTGGTTTATGATGCTCACATAGGATTGAATTTCATCGTTTTCTTCTTTCCACTCACTTTATTGTGGTCATGTTTATTGTTTCCCTAGGTCTGCTCAGTTCACTCTGAATCAGTTCACATATATCTTTTCAGGCTTCTCAGTATTCTTCATATTCATTGTTTCTTAAGGCTTAGTAATTTTCTATTGCATTAATGTGCCACAGGTTTTGAGTCATTCACCAATTAAAGGTCAATGGCTTTGTTTCCACTTCTTTGCTACCCAAAAGTGCTGCTGCAAACACATAGACATATGTGTGTTTATATATATGTATGTATACACATATATTTTAAATATGTGTATATGTGTATATATGCATGCATGTATGAAATTTGTATAGAAGGGACCTTTATGGTTTTGATGACCTTATGGTTTATACCTACTAGTGAGATCTCTGGGTCAAAGGATAGTGATATTTTAATTACTTTTTCAAGGATCATTGCTTTCCACAATGACTGCTATAGCTTTTGTTCAACCACTACTAAACGATGAAATTTTCTCTATGCCAACATTGAAAGTGGGTATTTATTTTGTTGTAACATTCAACAAGAATTTCATGTTACAAGTTAAACTTCATAAGAAGGCTTTTATTTCCTTATCAATAAAGATTAAAACACACACACATATGCACACACACACACACACACACACACACACACACACACACACACCTTTTTCCAGTAATTTTATTTCTCTGGGTCTTAATTTCCTGATCTGTAGGATGAGTCCCTCTAAAGTCCTGTTTAGCTCTAATGATCTACTACTCTCGTGTTTTCTCTTTATTTTTTAATAGTAGGCAGACAAATAGTAAGCAAAGAGTTTAAAGTACTAGTATCCTCTAGCTCAGACATTAGAATCAGGAAGTTCTGAAAGTCATTTTGAACAAATGACCTGAATGTTTATATTGTGTCACACAGAACTCAAATCTGGGAATATGGCAAATTACATAATCAAGAAATCTGGCAGGGAGGTGAGCAAGAAGTGTCCCAGAATTTATCTTTCTAGCCTTCTCTCCCCCTTATCTCTGCTTTCCATAAAGGGATCTTCCCTATCAGGTTTGCCTTTGAATTAGAACTACTTTGGGGTACCTGCTATGTCTCTGCAATATGTTTCCAAAGACAAAATAGATAAAAGATAAAGACACACAACCATTTAATGCTCTTTGTTATATGCTACAGAAATACAGAGGAAGAGAAATCTAAATAATTTTGATCTCCTATTTTATGCATTGAAGCCTTAGGTGAGGTGGTCTTCATGTTCAACCTTGGGCACTATAGTAGGTAACAGAATAAAACCCAATTAAAAGCTTTAACTTAAAAAATGAAACAAAGACATACCAATGAATTACATAACTATTCATGTTTCCTCAAAAAGACAAGTCTAACCCACACCATAATTAGGGAAATGCCTCAAAGATTGCCTTAACGATACATAAACTCACATGGTCTTTAATCTTTCATCAGAATCTCTGTTTAATTTCTACTGTCATTTATTTGATTGAGACCATGTACTTTTTTGTCAGTTCTCTTGTTACCAACACACCTGTACTCAAGGCCATCCATTTCAACACACTGATTTGTCTGCCATCAAACTCCCCACTATGCCCTATCAAGGAAAATATGGGAACAGGGGGAGGAGAAATTCATTTCCCATCTGTGGCCCTGAGGATTCGTTACAGCTCCCTCCTACAGCTCAAAGGGAGAAATGATCTTAAGCTTTTTATTTGTCAACAGTGATCCAAGTAGTTATTATACTCTCGGGCTGAAGTATACAGCCACCTACAGATCGATGTATCTGGTAAAGGAGGCTGATCTGACTTTCTCTCAGGGACAGAATTGTTTTCATAGGTCTATAAAGCAGAGCTCTAGAGTACTCAACTCTATCATGTTTATCTTTTTATTTAGTCTAAGCTGTAAGAGTGACCAATGATTTCTTCTTTCTTGCATCTCTGTGGAAAATGAGTTAAAACTATAACAATATTGAACCTAATGTATTTGAACATAATTTATACTGAATTATGTTGAACATATTTTAATCTTTTCTGAATGATGTTGATGATGATCTGAGACACTTTCAGATGTACCACACCTTCTAAATTATCCATATGTCTTCAGAATACTGTTCTAAACTCTGTACAAGAGCACTCTTCTGGGTGCTGATGAAGAAAGAGAGTTTGAATAACTCACCATCCCTGTCCTCATGGAACTTTCAGGCTATGAGAGGTATAAGAAATAAATACAGATAACTATAATACAAAGTGAGTCATGAGACATGACTCATTAAACAAAGTGTTTTATGAGATTTAAGGGGAAATGTCATTACTTTTGGGAGCACTTGGGGAAGGTTTCATAGAGGAAGTGTCTGATGTTTGAATTGGGTTTTAAAGGACTGGATAAAAACAACATCCAAAGACGAGAGAGTATCGAGTATGTCGAAGGGAATAATAGGAGGTAA